>AWUE01016663.1:0-75206 GCA_001974825.2 Corchorus olitorius
AACATACTTTCAATCCGAAAAAAATCTTTGTGCATGAGTTTTGATGTTGTTTTACTTGAACGATTTTGAATGATTGAGTTTTGAAAGTTTGAAGGTTGAGAGAATTTGAGAGAATTGAAAATTTTGAAGTTTAAAGAAAATAAAGTAAAGGGCAAAATAGTCCAAAGAGGGGCGGTGGCTAGTAAAAAGGGGGGCGGTATTTAGTAATACCCAAAAATTAAAGCATTGAAAATTTTCATTTTCAATGGTTTAAAAATTTTCAATGGTTTATCAAACAACCCCTTAGTGAAATTAAGGTTAAACTTAGTAAAAAGAATAAAAATAGAAAAAAAAAGGAAGAGAGAAGACACGTGGCCTAACGTGTGATGGGCACATTAGATTAGAGAATTGTGTGTGACAAAATAGAAGGGCAAGAAGAATTATTCTATTTATCAAAGTTAAAAAATTGAAAACTCCCACCCACTTCTACGGCTCAAGAACAAGAAATTGAAGAAATCTAGCCTAAAAAATCAGTTTAAAAGCCCCCCCACCCACGATTTCCCTTTTTTTTATACCCCTGTTTTTACTCAACTCCCTTCCCATGTTCTGAACTTCTCATCATTATCAACGTGCTCTGTCTCTTTCTCTGTCTCGACTCCTTCTTTCGTTCTTCCTCTCTCAATCAAGCACCATTAAAATAAACAGCAAAAAGATATTAAAATGTCAATATTTACCTTCTTGATTTGGTTGGATTGAAGCTCCCCTTTTTGATGATTGGGTTTAGATACAGGGTTTTCTATTTGTGCTTCTTCTCTTTTATGCGTCTCTTTTTCCTCATTTTATTTCGACTAAATAGCCCTTTTACCCCTTGAACTTTCCAAATGTAAGACAGTTTGCCCCCTAAACTAATAATTGTGCCACATTGCCCCCTGAATTTTCAAAATCAAGTCAAATTGCCCATTGCCGTCAACGCCGTTAGTCACGTGACGGCACGTGACTAACGGTTCCGTCTGGGCTTCAGTTTTATGCTGACATGGCTTTGTTTAGCTAGGTAGGTCCCATGTCCGACCCATGGGCGGGAAAAAGCCCGCCCAACATAAAAAAAAGGAAAAAATAAATTGAAAAAAGAAAAAGAAACAGAAAAATTAAAGTTAACCTAAAAGCTAAAAACCAAAAGTGAAAATCAGAAATCGATTTGGGGGAAAGGAAAAGAGAGGGGAGAAGAGAGAAAAAGGCTGAATATTCGATTCGATTCGATTCGAATCAATTCCATGGCAAATGACGGTGACAGAAGCGAAAGAGAAGAAGATCCCGTGGCTGCTTATTTCGAAAACGAAAAGAGAAGAAAGGATGGGATGAAAACGACTAAAAAGGTTAGTTTTGAAGTCTTTATATAATGCGATTAGGTTTTTTAATTACTGATTATGATTGTATATGGGTTTTAAACTGTAGATTACTTTAATTAATCATTCTTTAGGGTTTAAAGTTGGGTTTTTTTACTGTACGATTTGACAATCTATCGATTAGGGTTTGGGTAATTTGGGATTAGTGTTAAAGTCGACAAATTAGGGTTTAAATATGCATTTTTTGTGTTTAATTGTCTCGGTTAAACAATTAAAATTGTTGATTATGGTGATTGATGTTTAGAAAATGTTGTCAGTGGACCCTTTTTGTCTTCTT
Organism: Corchorus olitorius; assembly: GCA_001974825.2. Lineage (NCBI taxonomy): Eukaryota > Viridiplantae > Streptophyta > Magnoliopsida > Malvales > Malvaceae > Corchorus > Corchorus olitorius. The sequence goes on from AWUE01016663.1 coordinate 1,660, forward strand.
GTCTGTGAAAGTTGAATAAATTTATGCTGGTTTGGTGGTTCTGTGTTGTGTGCTTGTGTATGTGCCATTTTAAGTGTTAGAGTGTGTCGTTTTGGGCTTGCCATTTATGCTACAATCTTAGAATTCTGTTAATAGCCATTATGCTTTTGTTTTTTGTTAATAAATTAAGTGAAATGCAATTGTGTTATTGATCATACTGTCTGCTTGTAGTTTAATAAGTTTGAAACTGAATTTGTATGTCTAGCTTAATATTGAATGTTTTGATTAATGAGACAAAATTGAAAAGGGTTGATGCATACTGAACTGAAAGCATGGATTAGAACCTGCAAAATTAGACAGTGAACAAATTATAGTTTTGGAGCCTTTATTAGAAATTTTCATTATATGCAGAAAACAATTGACCCTGATGAAGATGATGGTGTGAGCTTTTACTTGACTGTGTGGCATGGTGGTAAGTTTGTAAGAGATCCTCTTCTTAGATATGAAGGTGGGGAAAAACTTAGGGGTAGATCTGATCCAGACACATATAATTGGAAAGAAATTACCCTACTAATTGGAACTCAATTAAAGTATCAAAGTGTTGGAACTGTTTATTTCCATAATTTAATGTGTAACTCATTTGATGATTCCATGCAACTTTTGTGTGATGATAAGTCTGTGCTTAGGATGATTCGTGTGTGGCATAAAGTTAGGCTTATGAGCATCTATGTAGAGCATGATATTGTTGATGATCCAGTAAACCCTCCATTATTTTTAAGTTGCTCTGGTGGTTTACGTAATTCTGTTAATATAGAGGAAGGTGAGGGGCATTTTGGTAATGATGGGGGTAACTTTGTTGATTTAGAGGAAGGTGAGGGCAATAATGGAAATGATGTGAGTGGGGCAGAGGGTGCATTTAGGGCTGTTGGTGAAAGTATTAATGTAGATCCAGGGTTAGGTGATGGTGCTAATGTGGAGGTTGAAGATGTAGACCTTCATGGTGCTGGTGGAAGTGAGGGTGTAGGTCAAATTCCAGTGGAAATAATTGATGAAAATGAAGAGCAATTTCTGGTCCGTGGAATAAAAAAAGCTCTACTCATGAGAACCAAGTGTTTGAATGATGGGGAGGGGGATGAAGAATTGGAGAGAGTTCGAGAGTTAGCTCATAAAGCTGCTGGAAGGGTGTTTAGGAAACTAAAGAAGAGAGGTAGGAAGAAAGATTCAGAAAATGAAAATGAGGCTGTTGAAGAGCCAAGTGAGCTTGTAGAAAATGAAGGTGGGGTTGTTGGTGATGAGCATGACCCATTGCCCCCTTGAACCCAAATTCCAGAGAATGAAGATGAGGTAAACTGGTCTTCACATCAGAATTAGGGTCTTCAGATAATTTGAGTGTTTTTTCTGAAAGTGAATCGCATTGTGGGTCTGATGAGCAGCATGCCGAGATATATTGGAACAAATCCAAGTGGGTTCATTATAATCCGAAGTCTGAGGTTCCTAAGTTCTGTCAGGACATGGTTTTTGTATCATGTCAGCAGTTTAGAGATGCAATAAGGAAGTGGTCTATATTAAAGCACCAAGAAATCCAGTTTGTCAAAAATGATCCAAACAGGATTAGAGTAAAGTGTAATTCTTCTCCCAACTGTCCTTGGCTGATTATGGCAAGTGATTGCACACAGTGTAGAGGGTTTCGGGTGAAAACATTTATAGATGAACATGCATGCTCACCAACTTTCACAAACAAGATGGTCACAACAAAAGTAATTGCCGAGAAGTTATATGGAACAATTAGAGACAACCCTAAGGTGACACTGAAAGCTATTCAACAAACGGCAGAGGAACGCTTTGAGGTAAGGGTAAGCATGTGAACATGTATTAGGGCAAAGAAACTTATAAGAGAATCAATTGCTTGAAACTACAAGGAACAATTTGCTTTGATGTGGGATTATACCAATGAATTATATGAGAAGAACCCAGGAAGCACTGTGAAGTTGGAAGTTAGGAGAATCACAGAAGACTCCCCTCCACATTTTAGGAGGTTTTATTGTTTTTTTGGTGCTTTGAAACAGGGCTGGAAGGAGGGATGTAGGAGCATTGTTGGGGTAGATGGTTGTTTCTTGAAGGGCTCATATAGATGTCAGATTCTAAGTGCTGTGGGGAAGGATGCAAATGACCAGATGTATCCTTTAGCCTGGGCTGTGGCGGAAACTGAAGATACAGACACATGGGCATGGTTTCTTGCATTATTGAAGGAAGACTTGGATGTTTGTGATGGTTTTAACTTCACAATCATGTCAGACCAATGCAAGGTAAAAATCAGTTTTATGTGTTGCTTAGTCATTAATTCTTATTTTGCATTTATTTACTGACCTATTTGGGTGATGTCAGGGTTTGAAGCGTGCAGTTACGAAAGAGCTCCCTAGGAGTGAGCACAGAAATTGTGCAAGACATGTTTATGCAAATTGGAGTGGGAAAGCTTTGAATAAGGAGTATGAACAAGTTTATTGGGAGATTGTCAAGGCGGGGTCAGAGCCAGAATGGCAAGCTCGAGTTGATGCATTGATTGCCAAAAATGAGCCTGTTGGCAAAGAGTTGATGTTGTTAGATAAGAACCCAAGGGCATGGACAAGGGCCTTTTTTGGAGAGCATGCCAAGTGTGACATGGTGGAAAACAATATATGCGAGAACTTCAACTCAATACTCTTGGATGCAAGAAGAAAGAGTATTATTACAATGTTGGAAGAAATAAGAGAGCAAACAATGAAGCAATTGAAGCCAAAAGAATTTTCTGTACTAAATGGAAGCAGGACTATGGTCCTTTGATTAAAAAGAAGTTTGATGCAAGAAAAAAGGATGCTAGGCAATGGAAGATGGTTTCATATGGTGCGAATGGGGCTGAAGTCAAGCAAGGAAACAAAAGCTACATTGTCAAGTTGGACAGAAGGACTTGTAGCTGCAGATATTGGCAGGTTTCAGGTATGCCATGTTGCCATGCAAAATCTGCAATCTGGAAAACTGGAGGTGACCCAGATAAGTTCCTAGACCCATGTTATAGTGCAGACACCCAATTTTTGCAAAAATTCGGGAAATGCTTGATCGCCCGTTAATTGGTTCATGTCGGGTCCATTTTTTTTGTTCTTTTAATCCATTTCCTCCATTTTGGAGCCAATTCAACTATTTGAGTCCATTGGATTCAATTAAATTGGTTTGGGTCAATCACACTCATTAAGCCCATGGCTTCTTTAGGTCATTTTGTCATCATATATTAATAAGTGAATGACCCATTTGATTGAAGGCTCGATGACAACCCAATTCCAACCCAATTCCATACAGGCCTAAGACTAATTTCAGCCCTAATTCATTTAAAAAAAAGAGAGAAAAAGAAATTAAAAAGAGGAGTAGAGATCACGTTCTTGGCAGGAGGAAATAAAACGAAAAATGGAAATAATTGGGAAAATCATCCCACGCTTTCTCCTTCCCAAAGCTGGCCTTGCCAAATTTGCTTAGTCAACTTTCCCCTCTCCAACACTTCATCCAAAGCTGTTACAAGGAGCCAAAAATACAGAACTCAGTTGATTGCAATGAGCAAAACCAAACAAAGAAGATTAATGCAAAGCTGAATTGTACCTTGAGCCATCAACATGAAATTTGGGTCTTCGTCTCTTGTCCCATTTGATTTTCCTGCAAATAAAATTGAACCCTCCATTCAAACTTGCAAGATCTGAGCCATTGATCTTGATTTTCGTTTCACAGTATAAAAGGGTACAGTGGCTTTGAGAAAAGGGGGGGTTTTTTGGTTTTTGAAGAGAGAAAAATTACAGAGGTCTAAAAAAAGAGGAGAGTTTTCTCTAAATTTTCAAGCTCCGTAAACAAAAAATTTCTAAGTTCTTAATTTCTTTTTTCTCAATTAGAAAAAAAAAAGACAACTTTTCAATTTCTTTTCTTGAAACCCCTTTAGAGAGTGATTTTCTTTTACAAAAAAAAAAATTAAAGAAAATTCTCTTGTTGATGCTTACCTTTGGTTCCTAAAAACAAAAAGCCTTGCGGAGACTAAAGCCATTTGAAGTACCAGATTGGAGTTGAAACAGAGGGAGGGTGAGAAGCGGCTGTTGAGGAAGCAACGCAAAGAGAAGCTGAGGAAAAAAAATTCGCAAGGGAAAACAAAAGGGGAAGCACGTGTGTGGTACTAGCTTTTCCCTTTCCTTTTATTTTTCAATAGCCATAATCAATTTAACAAGTATATAGGCAATTTTTTTCTCTCTCTCTAACTGAGAGCTTCTCTCTCCTAACGGAGCTTGCCGGAAACCTAACTGTTCCACTTTTCTTCTCCGATCAAAATTTCCCAATTTGTTTGAATAGCGGCACTAGTTTCTAATTGTCAGCCTATCGTACCTATTAAAAACACCTTATGGCCTAAACCCTTTTGCCATTGGTGATCAGTTGAGCTTATCCTTACTAATCATTACTTTCCCTACTTTAATAGACTTAGCGTGCTTTGAATTTATTGCTCGTTTCTTCCTCTGGACTGGGTGTTTTGATCAAGGCCGCTAAGGAGCATTTGCTTGTTTTGGAACTCACACGACCAACATCCAGATTGTAGACAATTGCTACAGCCAACCAGGGTCGACATGAAGATCGAGGCGAAAGCAAGAACAGAGAAACTCAACAGGCGATTCATGCCTTATTTAACTTTAAAAAGGAGGAGGATCATAATGCAAACAACTACCATTGAGTTCAAAGAACCTTCATTTAACTCCTACCATACCACGATGAATGAAGCAAACCATTTAAACATTAAATTCCTGAGAGAATGCAGCTGGACTGACAGCGATTCTCCTACTGAAGAAAGTGAAGAAGAAGTTGAAAGCAATATTCAAGCCACTCATCCTAGACCAACTGCACCTTTTAGGAGCAGAATAAGCCATAGGGTTCGCATAAGTTCTGAAGACGTGATGGTAACCAGAGAAGAAACTCATAAATGTATTGTTGGTTTTCTTCTCGACATGAGAAGGTTTTCTTCAGAGACCATTCAAAGATGGGCGAATCAGGAGTGGGATCCACATGGTGAAATTACGGTTGTTGGCAGAGATGACAACCGATACTTAATATACATCAGTGATGAAACTGATAGGAGGGTGGCGCTGGAACAAACACCCTGGAGCTATCAAGGGGCTTTATTTGCTACCAGAAGGTGGAATCCAAATGTGCCTCTACGAGATATGGTTTTAGACAGAATAGAGCTTTGGCTACAAATTGTAGGTCTCCCAGTGGAGTATCAAAACAATATAGTGGCCGAAAAACTAGCTCGTACAGCTGGGGAAATAATCAAGATTGATTGGGTGCATCGTCGACCGAGGAACATAAGATTTCTTAGAGTAAGAATTGCTCTAGACCCAAGGCAACCCTTGGCCTCTGGTGTACTCTAGAAAGGGACGATGGAACAGTGCGTTGGGTGGACTTTAGCTATGAGCAGATCAATAAGCTTTGCCTCTCGTGTGGAATGCTAGGCCACACCCACCCTTACTGCTCCAATGATGCAGTGGAGGTGGACCGAATGGTGAGACAAAGGATGAGGCCCATAACAGAAAGGTATGGACACCCTATTGTAACTGATTCTCAGAATAACATGTTTTCCAATCGTATGCGGGCATTCCTGCATAGGGCGAGCAGAAGAACAACCAGAATAGCCTATGGACAGCCAAGAAATAGGCAAAGCCAGCTACCATCAACCAATATTGAAGCATCAGAGTTTTTTGAGATAGGGGGCACGAGTGGAACTGCAAGACAGAATGTGCTAAACCAGCATGATGGAGACAATAGGGAGCAGACTAGTGGAGGGGGGGCCTCAGGTGGCAACCATCACGCAACCAATGATAATAGAGCCAACTGGTGCTGGGGGTTCTAGCCATGAAGAAGAAGGAGCTCAACTCGCCCTGGTGTCTCTAGGGAATGAAGATGTACAAATTCAGCTTCAATCTCTAGTATTGAGAAAAGAATCAACTGAAGGCATGCAAAACACCACGGAGGTTGTGGAGTTAGTGCCAGAAGAAGAATCTACACAGATTATTGAAACCACAGAGATATTGGGTCAGATGCGAGTACAAGAGGAATTGGAAGTGCTTTCGGCTGACTCAGGACAGCATAGTCAAATTATCCAACAAGAAGACCCAGCTCAGCATCAACTACCACTTGGGGACATTTCTCAAACTGATCTGTCAGTTTTTGAATACCCAACTTTGGAGCCAATTCTGGATCCCCTTATCAGAATTTGACATCTCTGTGACACGGCTGGACCTATTGGAACAAAGGTACAATAGTGGCTATCATAATCTTGCAGATTTGGAAGACATGCAGTTTGCATTATACAGAGAGCATGGTAGATTTGAGCAAATATGTGATGAGATGGTGAGACAATCTACTGAATTACTGGAGGGATTGCAGAATAGGAGCCTAAATGACCCCACCATCCAACCTGCAAACAATAATGTTAGGTGGATCAGCCTACCAGATGGAGGAGCAGTGTATACAAATGCCAGATTAGAGATGGGAGGTAGAAAGGATATCGCAGAGAGTAGTCAAATGGGATCCAATAGAAACAAGGTGCGAACAAGAGAAGATGTGCAATTCTAGTTGAGCCTACAGATGGAGCGAGAGAACCAAGCAGGAAGGAGTCATAACCTTTTCAACATCACTGATCCCAGAGACAATCTTGCACCAAATCAAAGTGGAACACCTGCTTTGTAGCCACCAATACTGCTTTTGGGAGTTGGAAGTCCAGTGAATCCGACAAGTCCAGGGTTTATATGCTCAATCAACGAAGAGGATTTGATGTCAGCCTTCCTAAGGGATACTCCATCACCAGATGAAGGTCCTCTAGAGGTTGATGAGGAGGGGAAAGAAGTTATCAAAGAGAATTCTCTAGAAGGAGATGGAATAGGTGAGGGGGAAAATCAGACACAAGGGACAAAGAGGAAAAGGGGAGGAAGATGAGTAAGCTGAGAAGGATTCTGAAGAGGGAGGTGTATGAGACAGAGGACACAGGTTTCTTTAGCTCATGAAAGGGAGACAAGACTGAAGGAAGGTTCCTTAGCTGAGGTTCAAGGCATGCTGTCCCGCAACAGCAGCCTCAGGAACCATGAGTCTCCTAAGTTGGAATGTTAGGGGAATTGGTCACCCCGTAACAGTTTCACATGGCAGAGACCTAGTAAGGAAGCATAATGTAATCTTTTGTTTTATTATGGAAACAAAAACAAGCTCTTGTAAAGCCAGTAGTCTAGTTAGATGTTGGGGTTTTAACTAGTGTAAAGGGGTAAATAGCCAAGGACTTAGTGGTGGTTTGCTAGTTTTATGGCAGGAAGATGTTGTGGTTGATTTTAAGATGATGATTAAACATGTAGTTCATGTGTACCTGAAATGGTAGAAAAAAGAGACATGGCTTACATGTATTTATGGACATCCAGACCCACAAAAAAGGAAGGAAGTATGGGATGTAATATGTAATATAAGGCAATCAATATCAGAGGAGGAGTCATGGATTCTCATGGGGATTTTAATCAGGTGTTGAAACAATCAGACAAGTTATCCATGACAAATGGAACCTTACAAGGAGCTGAAGCCTTTAGAGAGTGTCTTGATTCGTGTTTTTTAACAGAAGTCAAAGCCAAAGGCTTACATTATACTTGGTCCAATAGAAGAGGGGATGATCAGGTCACATGGGAAAGGTTAGACCGAGCTTTTGCAAATGCCAAATGGTTCGAACTCAATGGGGAGGCGGTCTTAGAAAACTTACCCATAACTGCCTCTGACCACAGTCCACTACTACTAAATCTGGAGAGAAGTACAGAGTTTAAGAAGAGACCATACCGTTTTGAACTAATGTGGACAACTGATCCTCAATGTGAACAAGTGGTGGCGCAGGCATGGAACACAGACCAGCAAGGCTCAGTAGCCTTCAATTTGGCAAGGAAGATTCAGGCCACCAAAGAAAGACTGAAAGTATGGAATAAATGCCATTTTGGAGATCTTAGCAGGAGGAAGAAAGCTCTTGAAGAAGAACTGACCAGAGCGCAACAACAAATTGAAATGCCAGAAAATAGGCATAGAGAGGAAATAATCAGAAGAGAACTGGAAACACTGCTTGAGCAAGAACAATTAATGTGGATGCAGAAGTCAAGGGCCAACTGGTATATTCAAGGGGAAAGAAATACTAGATATTTCCACTTAACAACAAAGAAAAGGAGAGTGAGAAATAGGATTACCAGCATCAGGAGAATGGATGGAGAATCCACTGATGACCTAAAAGAGATTGAGGAGGCATTTCTAAGCAGTTTTAAAAGAATTTACTGCTCTGAGGACTTAGCCTCTAAGAGCCAAATGGAGTCTTTTCTGCAAGGGTTAAATCTCCCAAAGATCTCTGATGAGCAGCTGCAACATCTAAATGCACCCTTCAAGGCAGAGGAAGTAAGAAGAGCCATTTTCCAAATGAACCCTTTCAAAGCACCAGGGTATGATGGTAAACCTGCAGCCTTTTTTCAGAAATTTTGGAGCATTGTGGGCAATCTCACAACCCAAGCAACACTCAATTTTCTGACTTCAGGATATTTGCTGAAAGAATTGACCAAGACTCTGATAGCCTTAATACCAAAAAAGAAAGACCCTACTGAAGTTTCTGATTTCAGACCAATCAGCCTTTGTAATGTTACATATAAGATTGTTTCCAAGATCTTGGTAAACAGACTGAAAGGAGTGATGAACGAGGTAATTTCCCCTTTGCAGAGTGCTTTTGTCAGTGGTAGGAACATTGGTGACAACATAATCTTGGGAGGAGAACTGCTAGATGTTATCACCAAAAAGAAAAAAGGGAGGGGATATCTAGCTGCACTCAAGTTGGACATGAATAAGGCCTATGATACGCTGAGTTGGAACTTTATTGAGGCAGTGCTAAAAGAAATGGGGTTCTCAGATCATTGGATACAGCTTGTTAACTAGTGCATCAGCACAGTATCCTTTCGAGTGCTCATTAATGGTGGCATGACTGAGCAATTTAAGCCAGTAAAGGGATTGAGACAGGGTGATCCTATCTCACCTTACCTGTTTATACTTTGCCAAAATATTTTATCCATTATGCTAATGAACGCACAACAGAATGGGGAGATTCAAGGAATAAAAATCAGTAGAAGGTGCGAAGCTATAAATCATCTGATGTTTGCTGATGACAGCTTCTTATTTTTCAGAGCAAATGCGGTAACCTGTAGGAAAGTAAAAGAGAACCTTCAACAGTTCTGCTTCTTCTCTGGACAGCATATCAATGCAGCAAAATCAGAGCTCCTGATGAGCAGCAACTGCCCACAAAGGAAGAAAAGATGGTTTAAAGGGATATTGGGCTACAAATTAGTTTCCAAGCCAGGCAAGTACTTGGGAATGGAGATGGGAGCTCTTAGGAGAAGAAGAGAATTCTACCAGCCTGTGATTGACAAGATACAATCCAAGCTACAAGGATGGAAATCCCTACTACTTTCACCAGGAGGGAGACTTACACTGTTAAAATCAACTATTGCGAGTATCCCAATTTACCCAATGTCAGTTTTCAAAGCTCCAGTGAATGTTTGTGAAAGAATGGATCGAATAGTAAGAAATTTCTGGTGGGGGCATGGTGAGGAGACGAGAAAACTCCACCTCAGAGGTTGGGACCATTTATGCAAGCCTAAAAGCAAAGGAGGCCTGGGACTTAGGAAAACTGAAGTGATGAACAATGCACTCCTAAGTAAACAAGCATGGAGGATTATGACAGATGCTTCAAGCTTGGTTGCAGATCAGCTAAAAGGCAAGTATTGCAGAAGGAATCGATTTGAACATGTCACAGCAAAGAATGGAGACACCTGGATGTGGAAGAGTATACTAGTTGGAAGAGACATCTCTATCAAAGGAGTTGATGTACAGGTATGGAGTGGCAATAGACTGTTCCTACAAGAGGGAAGACTAAAAAAGGATTTCGAAATTGAAGACAACCAACAACAAAGACTACAAGCCAAAGCCCTAATCTGCAGAAAAAACTTCAACCTGGGAACCTGCTCTGGCAAGAGGACTATTGGTGGACTAGGAAGTAGAGAATCTACTGGAAAGGCAGATGTCAATTTTTGGGGGGGGAGGACCAATACGTGTGGAAACATGAAAAGAATGGAAGATTTTCAGTTAGATCAGCTTATAACTTTCTGATGGGAGAATCCAATACATTTGTGAATAACCTTGGCCAAGATCAACAGTGGAGTAAACTCTGGAAGCTTCGGCTGCCTCTTAAAGTTATTATTTTCCTTTGGAAAATTTGCAACCAATGTCTACCTGTGAAGTATGAGCTGAGCATAAGAGGGATGAATGTGGACAGAGATTGTGTGTTGTGTAAACAAGAAGAGGAGACTTTAGAGCACCTTTTTTGGAATTGTCCCTTCTCCAGAGCAGTATGGTTTGGCTCCCAGCTAAACTTGAGGACAGATGTTTTTATTGAGGTGGATTTGAAACAATGGATTTTACAGTGGCTAGGAAAAGAAGGAAGCATGGAGGAACAAAGCTACTGGTTTACAGTTGAATTTGCTATTACCTTATGGTATATATGGATTCAGAGGAATGAGTGTTGTTTTCAAGGAAGAACGCCAGATCCAGAAGGCGTACTGGCTAGACTGAAAATAACTGCCCAAAGGATAGTGGAGGCTTTTGCAAGGGAAAAGGAAGAGAGAAGAGCGGTAAAGATCTGCAGGCCGAATGTGGGAGAAAATATTGGTCCACAGCAACTGGAAAGTGCAGACGGATTACCCCCTTTGGTGGAGAGGGAGTGGATGGTTTTCCTAGAGGTTGTTAGAGTGCAAGGAAAGGAATGGTGTGGAGTCGCAATGATGGCTAGAAACAGAGATGGAGAGACAAGAGTATGCTGTCGTAGTGTGGAAGGAAGGAAGAAAAGCACTGCGAGACTTTATCTAGCAAGGTTGGCATTGAGCAGAATGGCTGAAACTGGAGCAAGGAGAATTTGGTGCAGAGCTAATGGCCAAAATTGGAAAGCAACACTGTCTGGTAGAGTAACGGTCCCATGGCAAAAACAACCAATGATAGCTGATATCTGTTGTCTTCTAAAATCTTTCCAACAGGTTGCATTATTCAAGGCATGGCACCCGCTGGCAGGAGAAACAAGGAAGATGGCGACGGTAGTAGCAAATCTAAAGAGCTCATTCTCATGGCCTTAATAAACTACATTTCGCGATACCAAAAAAAAAAGTATATAGGCAATAGGTGTCTTTCATGTCGTGTCCTCATGTAGTTGGTTTCTATTTATTTTCTTGTTTATTATCATTATTTTTTCTTTTTTTTTGGAATAGTCGTTGGGTCCTCCTGTTGCCTTCATCATTTTTTATTTTATCTTCTTTATTTTATAGTATCATGTTTTGTTGTCTTGAATATTGTGTCAGTAAGGAAAATGAGATGGTGAGGATTTCTTTTTTTAATAAAAAAATTGACCTTTTTATTGGAACCATAAAACAAAAAATGAAAAGGAAAGTCAAAAGAAAAAGATGGAAGTGACGGATCACTTGGTTCATGCGATTTGAATTTTTCTTTTTCTTGGAAATATTTCATGTTTTGTACTTTGTTCTCTTATTTTGTTAAGTTTAGTCCTTAATTTATGTATCTTGTTATTACAATTTGGTCCCCCATATTTACTTTTGAGTAGTTAAGCTCTTTCATGTTTAGGAGTAGTTTAACTAGACGTTAATTTAAACCTTAAATAATTTACTATATCATTTAAGATTTAGTTAGACTAAATTAGGATCTTTCATAATTAATTAGGATATATTCATAGCATGCATCAATATTATTTGTTCTTAATCATTATATAAATAGTCACTTATGTCCGATAATGGGGTCCCCGAAAGGGATTTCCTAGGTCGAGACCGCCACATAAATCGTCCCATTGGTTGGATCACGATTTATAGGGTGGCCTCGGTTAAGTGTCTATTCATCTAATGATTATGTATTTCATGATTTTAATTGTCATTCATGCGAGTAAATTATATAACGGGTAATGATCGTTTATTCCGATGATGGGTATCCCCGAAAGGGACTCTCTAGGTCGAGATGTCGCGTAAACTGCACCGGTGCACGGACCGTAGTTTGCGTCAGATGTTCTCGGTTAAACTTTCATTTCCCCTTAATAATTGATAGTTCATGCATCATTTGCACCATATTAGAGGACCCACCCAAATTGGAAAATTAGTAAATTAAGGAAAAAAACTAAAAAAGGGTAAAAAGGAATTGAGAAAAGCTAAAAAAAAAACGAATAAAAGGTTTTGATTTCTAAGAAAAAGAAAAAAAAGATAGTGATTAAGCGTTTATGATAAATAGCAACCAACTTAGAAATTTCTTAGATTAAAACTGGACCTGTCAGTACCGTCGCTTGACGGGCGTTGTGGGGGTGCCGATCCTTCCCCATACGTAACCGTACTCCCGGACTTAGATTCAGTTTTGTAGGCCTAGGCTTAGCATGTCCTTCGCCAGGCATAGGATATCTTAGGCTTAATAATCACTTAGGTAACTAATCACACCGTTAAAAAAGATTAGTGGCGACTTCTGGTCAATTCAGTCGTTGCGGTAGGATTCCTGGACCCGCACGTTTCGACATACAGTAAGGAGACCTACCTGAGAGCCTACCAGTACTCACTGCATCCTATTAATGGGTCCCATGAATGGAGAAAACTTGACAGGGAAAAACTGCTGCCACCATTGACAAAACGGCAAAAGCCTGGGAGACCAAAGCATAACAGGAGAAAGGGGCCTAAAGACAAAAATTTATGACCCGGGACTGGTAGGAAGGGTACTATCATTACTTGTGGCAACTGTCATGCGCAAGGACATAACAAGAGAGGCTGCAAAACTCCACCAAAAGCTAGGGTATGTACTCATGAATATTCTTATGCTAATGCATAAGTCCTTGGTCGATTATAATTCTTATGCTTATTTTCAGGTTGGAAAGAAGCAAAATCAAGCAACCAAAGGTCCTGCACAAGCCACTGCACCAAGCAAAGGTCCTGCAAACTCCACTGCACCAAGCAAAGGTCCACCAAGGAAGGTGTCAAAAGCTACATCAACTCAAACTGCTTTGCCTGGCATCAAAATTAGAGAAAATATTACAGTGTCCAAGGCTCAATCCCAACCAATGCAATCTGCAGCAGCAGACAAGGCGAAAGGAAAAAGAAAATGGACCAACCAGAAATGAGATTTAAGAAAAAGTCAACCAAAGGCATGGGATTGTATCCCAACAAAGATGGAACCTCCACCTTCTATGTAAGTACAATTATGGCATTTTAATTGTCCAATTTCAATTATGTGATAAGTAAGTGGAAATATCCAACTTTTGTGTTTTTGTAGAATGCCTTTGATTTTGGGAACTCTTTAGGAGGAGCTGCTGTTGGAACTAAAAGGGGGAAAACATCAAATGCAGATCTAGTTGGGACTCAAGAATCGGTTAAGAAGCAGAAATGACCAACCTGCCATTTTTTTTTTTTGGAAATGCAGATTTGTACAAATGTAAAAATTAGGTGATAGTAGATTTCTGGAAATGTTAACATTAGGTGATGGAAGATTTCTGTAAATGTTAACATTAACATAAGATGCTAGTTTTTAGCCAGACTTATGACCTCATTTTGGGATAAATCTGAATATTATAGCAGGTATTGGATGACCAAACAGTTTTTTGGTTTCACAGGTTATTCATATGAATGAAAGCAATTATTTGGTCCTACATATTATATTTTCACTTTCTTGAAGCTACCAAACTTATAGTTTATTGATATGCCAATACATGAATTACAAACACTTGCACTATGGCAGTAACATAAATCCATTCCCATTGGATTTGCTTTTCAAAAACAACAAAATAAAGCCATTTATTACACAAGAAAGAAAAAGGCAGAATCTGTAAATTTCTTTTGACTTCTTGTTTGAGTATGCTTTATGTTTTAGTCTTCTATTTTCCTCTTTAAGAAGGTCCACTTCAACTTTGATTTTCTCTATTTCTTCAGGCTCGGCTCCATGATACTTTCCAGTTGCTTCATCTGCAACAACATTACTGCCAACAACCCCAGTTGATGTGCTTCCACTAGCATAATCACCATCATTCACAACTTTTATTCCAACATTCCAGAACTGCCTTTTTAGCCTTTCATTTTCATTACCAAGCTTTATTTTTTTTCTCTCGGAGAGCAAAAAAGTATGTCCCCAACTCTCTTAGGCAGTGGCTCTTCATACCAATCGAAGAACTTACACCCACCTTCCTATCAAACCCAAAAATAGAAGAAGAAAAACAATTATTACACTAACCCAAACCGGTTACCCCTAATTTCAAACAAAACTAAACCCAAAAAACTCAAAAACTCACCTTGAATCTACTGCAACCATAGAACCATCTACCGGGGTTCTCTTTTGTCCAAGCAGTTGAAATTGGAGAGACTTGCTTGCAGTAACAAAGAACCTCTCCATTCGAATTACACTTCATTTGGGAAGAAGACTCAACTCTTGAAGAACCCATCAAACTCAAAAGAGGGAGTGAATCTAAGTAGAAAGGAGAAGAGGAGAAAAATTGAATGAAAAAAAAGGGTTAGATCTCCTTTTATTTTCTTTTCTTTTTCCTTTTCCATTTTTTTGCTTTTTTTGCTTTTTTTTTATATTGGGCGGGCTTTTTCCCGTCCATGGGTTCGGACATGGGACATACCTAAGCTGACGTGGCATTTCCACGTCAGCTAAACAAAGCCATGTCAGCATAAAACTCAAGCACAGACGGAACTGTTAGTTACGTACCGTCACGTGACTAACGGCGTTGACGGCAAGAGGCAATTTGACTTGATTTTGAAAATTCAGGGAACAATGTGGCACAATTATTAATTTAGGGGACAAACTGGTTTATATTTGGAAAATTCAGGGGGGCTGTTTAGTCATTTTATTTCTGAAAACTATTGATTCTTATGAAAAATATTTCTGATTTACGTGTGAACGCCTTGTCTCTGCATTGAATTCCAACGGCATGTACCTCGTAATTCAAACGTGTAAATGTCGTTAGTATGCAATGCAAGATAACCGTTCTCATATTAAATGAGATGCTTTTCATCATTAGAGGCAGACTAGAAAGCTCCACAACCAATGGCGGCAGATCAGAAATTTTCAATTCCATAACCCTGGAGCCTGGTGATTTTTGTAGTGAAGAGTTGCTGTCATGGGCCTTGATTTTTTTTATTCATTTTTAGGTAGAAAAGACATAAACATTTGTTTTCTTTCTACAAAATACTAGTAAGACAGAAGTGTCACTATCCTAATTAACCAATAACCTGATAATATTATTTAAATAATAATAAAATGATTAATTTAATTTTATATCTTTATCATTTACATGAGTTTTTATTGTTTTTGGTGAAGCATTACTTGAATTATTATGTCCCAAAAATTACTTGAATTAATATTATGATCAGTAGACAATTTACTATACTCCTCAGTCCATATATAGTCCGTACTTTGCACATGTGAAATTGGAATTTGGTGGAAACTGTGTTTTTGTTAATTTTGAAAATTTTAAATTTATCCAAATTCTTAAAAATGATTGGGAATATACTCAATTTTTCGTTATAAGTAAATTTTGTTAACCATTTTATCAATAATAGAAGTTATCAAATTTATAATAATTAATTATTGAAAAGTTAGCCTTCTTTTCATGGACTTCATACTTGCAGTCTCCAAATTCTACACAAAATCATCTTTATTTGTCTTGTTTCATTATCAACATCTCCAATAGTACCTATATGGACTAAGAATTATCAAATTAAACATAAATAATCAAGGTAAATAAGTGCCTATTAGAGGCCCCAACCATTTCATTATTTCCGGATCAAAGAAGTAACCCAAGCCTCGGATCCAATCAATTCAACCGACGTAATTTGGTTTTAATTAATTACTCCCTCCGTCCCATATTATCTGTCCCTTTTGGATCAAAATAATCTAACTTTGACCTTTAATTATAAAAAAACTATATAAAATTAAATTTTAAAAAATTATATTTTGATTAAGTTAAGTCTTAATCTTTTCAAAACATATTTTTTAAGAATTTGATTGTATATATTTTTTCTATAATTAAAAGTCAAATGTAAGATTAGTTTGACCCAAAAGGGACAGATAATATGAGACGGAGGGAGTAAAATTTAAGCATCGGTTAATTTTCTGTTAAGTGTGTTGTCCGTACCTTAAACACCGGCAAATCCTCCTGGGTTGTTGTCAGCAAATCCAATTCCAAGCTATAAATGCAATAGCCTCCATCATGAAAGCATTGTGATCATGATCAAAATCCATTTGATGACCATCTTCTTCAAACTCAAGCAAAGCATCAACAAGTGCTTCTCCAGCTTCCATCAGTCCAAGCATTCGATTCTTCCTTGTCCTAAACACCCAAACCCAAAAGAGGCCCAAGTCATTTTACCAAGTCTAGGCAGTAATATAGTTGGATGTGTTGGGATATTGATAATGGGTTTTTGGTAGGGCCTTTAACAATTCGCTTTTGGGTGAGTGAATTTTTTTGGTAAAACAAAGAAAAAGCTCTCAATTCCAAATTTCCATCCCACGTTTATGAAAAGAAAAATCCTCAAAATTTGCTACGCCCTCCACAAAACTGTCATCTATATTCAAAAAATCCTCTTTCTCCCAAGTCTCTGCTCTTTCCATCCGTCTTCCATTCCAATTCCAATTCCAATAATATTCCCTAAGCGATCGAGCTAGTAGTCCTTTCTTTTCAATTTCGCTTTCTAATTTGTTTCTAACAAGTTTATATAAAAAGTTCAATTGTGTTCCCTTAATTTGTGGTGCATGTGTATAAGTTATTGCTTATACCTCAATTTATACTTAAGAAATATGTCTTTGACAAAGTTAAATAAGATGAGTGACTCAGATTCAATCTAAAATCCTAAGCTTAGTAGGATTCAGTGCCACCATAATCATAACTCAGATAGGAAAGGGATTTATTTTCCTAATTTCCTATTATTTGGGCCGAAATTATTAAGTAATTATTGAATAATAATTATTATTTTTATTATTAAATCAATATTAGTGGTTAGATCAGAATTAAAGTTATATCACATAACTTTCAAGTTCAACAAAGACTTAATTCTTGAGTGACGACCATGCTTAATCATGTGAAGTGCTCATAATGTCATGTCTAACTTAGATATGTGACATGTTATTTTACACATTAACACTCAATCCCAACCGCCCATGTCCTATATTCGATGGTTGTCGGATCAGGTCAAAATCCAACTTTTGCATTTTGTTCAATTAAGGACAAAATATCGAAATTGATGAAATTGGACATGGAGGAGTGGTGCGATTTCAACAAGCAATATACCATGATGATCCTTGACTTCAATAGATCATTCTAGTAAAGTTTCATCTCAATCTGACTCAGTATGAAAAACTTCTTCACAGTTTTCAGTTAAGGACAAATTGGGGTGAGAAACCAATTTCACCATGAAGAAGATGTCGATTTCGACAAAGACTTTTCCTAATGTCATATTAGGGTAATCAAACCATGTTGGCGAAATTTGGGCTTAATCCGAATTTGTTCATGACTTTTCCGCGGCTTTCAATTAAGGACACCTGCTCGAAAAAGGTCAAATTCAAGCTCGACATGGCATCATTTTCATGAAGCCATGTTAGTAATGTTATATTAGGGTTAAAGGCTAGTCAATTTCGTGCCTTACCTTTTTTCGACCATTTTTGATAACTCTTACAAGCCTTTCAATTAAGGACATATGGCTTTTCCACTCCGGTTTAGGCCATTTTCTTATTTGATCTTTATTTTGATCGAACCATGGACTAAGAATGGTTAAGTTATGCTTAATTTCATGGCTTAATGGTTCATGGTTGAAGTCATTTTGGCTATTTCGTCGTCGAATCATGTTATATTGCAAACATGACTGAAGCTCGGGTCAAGCATGATTGCGCCACAGAGCATGGATATCCGAAGGATGTATGAAGATCAGCACTTAGCGAAGTCATGAATGATTGTTGGCGTCAAAAGGCATGTCAGAATCTCTTAGCAATTTCCAGGAAGGTTCCTTGAATCGTCGAAAGAGGAAGATAAGCAAAGATATCAAGTCAAATTGCAGCAAATACTTGTTGACTAAGTATAAAGCAGACCGTCGGCCTCATACACCAAGCCCAGGCCGCCCCCTATAAATAGGGACCTCCTCCATCAGTTTTCAACACGCTTCTACAGGTACACACTTGCTCCCCGGACAAACCTAAGCTCTGCGCTCATTTTCTCTCAGGCTCCGTGCCTTTTCTCTGCAGCAACCCTGCAAAAATGTCTCTTTGTTATCACAAGCCAGCCTCGTCCATCAATAAAACAACTCTCTGCGAGTTTTTCCTCTCTTTCAGTCTTGTCATCGGACGTTAAAACATTGTACACTTGTTTCTTTTCCATAAATAACAATTAGCTTGTTATTTCACTCTCTTTTCAGCAATCAAATTTTTGAAACATTTACTTTTGAGAATCAAATCTGAGATCGATGATTTTAATGCTCCGGTGTGACTTTGATCTAGTTCTCGCTATTCACTCGCTCTGATTTATTTTTCGCTGCAACGCGCATCAGCAACATGTTTCCACACCTCTTTGTCATTTTCGGCAAAACGACTGGCACGCCCCGTGCTGTCATATAAGTCTTTGACAAGAAACTCTTCAAAGAGATTTTTGGCGCAACATCTCTTTTGTCACGTCCGGTGGGACTCAAAAAGATTTGACTTCTCACTCCGCATTTGTCAAAGATTTGATTGCTCCATTCCTCTCACGAGTTAACTCGGACACAAATTCAAAATTAAAAAAATTAAAACTAAAATAAAAATTACCGATTTGAAAATTAAACCATTAAGGATATATATAATAGTTAATTTTAATTTATATCAATTAAAAAAACTATCAATTTAAATGTGTAAAAAAACCTAATACAAACTACCTTTTTATTTCCATCCACACACATAGTGAGTGGCATGCGTCTAATCTCATCTTATTGCAAGCAAAAGACACGGTTTAAAAGTTGAAAAATTCAACGCACTTTTGCCGATACAAATTGAAAAAATTAAGCTAAAAATTCCAAGCATTCTGCAAAGGCAAATTATACAATACACCGGCGGTGGAGTTTAGCAGACTACACAAGCGGGTTTTGAAGGGTGACATGTGTCCTTTAGGGACTAGATTGAAATATTTAAAACTTAATTAATTCAAAAAATGGACATGTGTCAACTGCACAACCCGCTTGTGGAGTCCAAAATTTACACCGCCGATGTATCAAATAATTACCCTTCTGCAAAACACCCTCCACGATTTCCTCCTGTTTTTACCAATATTTATCAAGTTCAAAAACTGAAAACTCCCACCCACTTCTACCGCTCAAGAAATTGAAGAAATCTAGCCTAAAAAATCGGTTTAAAAGGCCCTCCACCCACGGTTTCCCTTTTGTTTATATCCCCTGTTTTTACTCAACTCCCTACCCCTGTTTCTCTCAACGTGCTTTCTCTCTGTCTCGACTTCTTCTTTCGTTCTTCCCCTCTCAATCAAGCTTTAAACTAAACAGCAAAAAGATATTAAAATGTCAGTATTTACGTACTTGATTTTGGTTGGATTGAAGCCCCCTTTGTGATGATTCGATTTAGATATAGGGTTTTCTATCTGTGCTTCTTCTCTTTTTATGCGTCTCTTTGTCTTTTCATTTTTTTTTTTCTGAAAACGATTAATTCTTATGAAAAATAATTCTGATTTTTTTTTAACGGAAGCCGGTTTAATTTGCTGCAATTTCCACCGTTATGTCGCGGCCGCTACCTTGAGGAGACTCCTCCGTTTGTTTGTACTCCACTGCTATTTCCTTCTATACCTTTTCCAAGCAGTTCCTCTTGTGTTGCAAGAAATTGCAACATGCTTTCAGATACTATTCCTACCAATTGAGGACATGGGGAGCTTGTTTCATAGAAATTAGAAACTGCTTGGAGAAGGTACAGAAGGAAATAGCTGGCAATGGAGTTAGCAACGCAAGAGAACAACTTGTTTTACATGCAAGACGATGATCAAGATACTGATATCAATGTTACTGCCGAATCACCTATTACTGCAACCAAATCCCAGCATCTTCGTGCCACAATATAATTGGCTTCTAAATTTGCTATAAACACTAGAACATGTGCAGTATTAGCTGATTTGGCAGCAACATTCATATCAGTGATCAAAGTCGAGTTAGTTGATGATTGCGATCCACAGCCTTGTTCAACAGGTTTTTATCTTATTAATTAGTTGTAACTGTGTTAAAAGATTTGCTTTTTTTTTTTTGTGTGTGTGTGTTAAGTTTCACCTCGCCTACATTTTTCTTGTTAGCCAATTAATATGATTAAATATGTTGTCTTTTTCATAAATTCTGAATCTTATTGAAGTATAAAGTTTATATTGTTGGTGGGCTAGTGGATAGAAATCGCTGGAAAGGTATAACTATGAAGAAAGCAGAGGAGCGGAGAATTCAATTACAGAAAACTCCCAATTGGAACTTACATGAAGATGTCCAGCTCTCAGGTATGCGATTGCTTGTTCATACTACTACAATATGCAACAATATATAGTTTCTTCAATTAATTGGTAAATAGCCTTATGGGAGGTAATAGGTAGAAACAGATCACTGCAAATCAAAGTAGGTCCTCGAATTTTTATTACCTCCCTATCTTTTAGATGAATATGTAGGGTTTCACTGCTTCTCCTCCCCCACGCAATCCCACTGATTTACGCTTGTATTTTGTTGTGTGGTTCTTGTTCTCGAATCCATTTGGAGAATGCATCCATGGTTTGCATGTCAACATGGTAATGTTTCTGAACGAATTGGAGCAGTGGTGTCACCGGTTTGTCCATCTTGGGATTTAGGAAAAAGACGAGATTTTCTCCCAGTTTGATCGTTCACCACTGCCCTATGCAAGCAACTCTTGAAAATGCCATTTGACAGAGCCTGAAATAAACCGTTTTTTCTTCAAATTGAGGCCTAATATAACTCATTTCTCCAAGTTGGAGAGTCAAAAAGTACATTAAGCCGATCAAAATTAGCACTAATTATTTAAGTGTTTATTAGATCTTACCATGAAGGTGTCGCCAATGTTGATAACTAAAGTTTCAGGGATGGGAGTAACGGAGTGCCATTTTTCATCAGTAAGCACCTGAAGGCCACCTACCATGTCCCGATGGAGGATTGTCAAGCAAGGGAGCGTCGGAGTGAGCCCCCACTCCAAGTGTCAAATCCGGAGTTTTGCACGGCGGATAGTAAGTCAATCTCAAGATGGAATCGTTTTCTTGGAAGAAGTCTCTCAAGTAGTCTTGTTCAAGTCCTAGACTTATCCCTATTAGCTCCATGATTCGAAGGGAAAGCTTCTCCATTGCTTCACATTGAAGTTAGGCAAAATTACAAATGGAAATTGTTTGAATTGGAGAGACATGTCAAAGCAATGGAGATTGAATTAAATTGGAGGAAATTAAATTGGAGGAAATATTGTTAGAGAAAATAGAAATGGAGTTTTACTTTGATTAGAATTCAATGTTCTAAATATTATTTCTCAATATATATAATAATATATATTAGTTTTCCTAATTAACCAAATCAATTTTGGACCCTTTATAGTAGGTTTTTTTTTTTTGGTAGTTACTATAAGTTGAAAACTGAATGGATATAGAACAGTGTGAAAAGTAGTTTTTTCTTTTCACTTTGTTTTTGTACTTACCGACATTTTAAATTAATATTTATTATTAAAAAAAAGCCAAAGAAAGGAAAGAAATCAAAGATTGGATAGCACCCTCTAGTCGGTCACACATAATCATAATTATAAAAATAAATAAATAAAATTCAAATTATTATTAGAGGTAACGTATTATATAATCATATAGTGAATTTGCAATAACTTTTCATAATTAAAAAAAGTTTTATGACTAAAAAAATACTAAGAATATAATTATTATATTACCAAATCAAGGGTATTTATGAAATTTTACAGTAAGAATTTTTAAGTTCGTGATTTTATATCTAAAAATAATTATGAAAAGTAATTATTAATTATAATTATTGTAGATTATTAATATCTTTACATAATTTTAAAAACTTAAATATTAGATTTACAATATCTTTCCATAATTAATAAAAAAAGTTGAATGATTAAAAATAATATTGACTATAAAATTATTATACTATAATATTAAGGATATTTTAGTAATTTAATTATTAAGATATTTGATTTCGTACTTTTTTATAGTAGTAAGATAAGATAAGATAAATCCTCCATAATTTTGTAAGCACATTAGAACCTGACTAATTTGAAGTTGAGCTATGTCAGGTCCTAATTGCAGAAAGATCTCACGGCGCCTATTTTCTCTATTCAAAATATTTAAACCTGCGGAAATCTTACTTAAAGTGTATTTGGATAATTTTTTTTGAAGGATTAGTAAAGGACATGAAAGGATGGGAAATGAGGGATTTTAAAGAAAATAAAAGGAAAGGAAGGACTAATCCTTGTTTGGATGGTTTAAAATATAAAAGGGAATGAACGTGAGGGATCATCTATCATTTTATAAATAAAAGCTTTGAGGGTACTCCAATTTGGAGTACCAAAAAAGGTGGACTTATAAGGATCTTGGAGGACCAAAGTTGGTCCTCCAAAACCCACTGATCAAATTTAATTTATAATCCAAACATGGATCTTTAGCCAACAAAACATCTCTTCTCATCCCGTCCGTTGATGCAGCACATTTTATTTTAATTAATTATGTTTTTATTTATTTAATTATGAGTCTTTTACTTTAGCCTTAAGTCATTAGGATTAGGTTTTACTTTCCTACCAGAAAGGTTTTACTATTCCTACCAGGATTAGCATTTTAGG
Organism: Corchorus olitorius; assembly: GCA_001974825.2. Classification (NCBI taxonomy): domain Eukaryota; kingdom Viridiplantae; phylum Streptophyta; class Magnoliopsida; order Malvales; family Malvaceae; genus Corchorus; species Corchorus olitorius. The sequence goes on from AWUE01016663.1 coordinate 24,598, forward strand.
TTAAGTGTTTACTATATAAGGGTTGTTAGGCACCAAACTTTAGTAGTCTTTTTTTTTTATGAAATCAAAATTATTCAGAGGTTTTTCAACCCTAATTATCCTTGTTCCAATTCAATCAAAATTCTGATCTAGCCTATTTTGTTTAAGTTCTTGCTATTTCTAACCTTCTGCTACGTCAATTGGTATCATTAGCCATAGGAAATCGTTCTTATCGTAATTTTATGTTAGGAAATTATGTCTGGTCGTAGAGGTCAAGGTAGAGGCAATCAACAAAACAAGTTGGCTAAGATAAGGAGAGCAATTGATGACTTGACCCGGGCTGTACAAGCCTTGCAGCGTCCGGAACCGGTGGAAACCCAAATGGAGATTGCGGAAGGTGACCACAAACCCCTTGAGATTTTAGATCTCGAGGATAACAATCTTTTTTATGAAGTTGGAACAGTAATTCGAGCGGCAAGAGGTAGACTGAATGTGGATTGCTGGATCGATGAAATTGATTATGAAAATATTTTTCATGAAGCTGGAATCACAGATCAGGTGGCACGAGGTGGATTGGAAGAGGAAATTGAAAAAGATAATCCTTTTCATGAAACTAGACCCACAAGTCAAGCGATACGAGGTGGATTGTATATAGATTGGTGGGTAGATGATGAGTTAGAACCTGTTTATGATGAGTATGACGAGGAGGAAGATTCTGATATCTTTGTTTGTGAAGGAGAATATTCCGATCTCTTTGTTTGTGAAGGAGAAGATTCTGATTTTGTTTTTGATGAAGGATTTGTTTGTGAAGGAGAGGATTCTGATTTTGTCATTAATGGAAAAAGTATGGAGAATACTGTTTTGACAGAGGTTGTATGTGATATTGTGCAAACAAATTTTAGTTGGCTAGTTGATCATGATATGAATCAAAAGAAGAAGCCAAATAAGAAGTACTTTTGAAAGAAAAACACTAAGGATACTTTGCATAAGTTAGCACCAAAGAAAATTATAAAAGCTGGTGGAATTTTGAGTAGCAATGCAAAAGAAAAGCTGATTTTAGTTGATCCATACATCTATAGGAAGTGTACTAAGATCAACTTGAAAAGTCGATATCACCAAATTAGAATGAGGAGTGGAGATGAATGGAAGACAACTTTTAAGACTCTAGATGGGTTATTCGAATGGTTGGTGATGCCGTTTGGTTTATCTAACGCTCCTAGCACGTTCATGCGAGTTATAACAGAGGTATTGAAGCCTTTCCCGAATTCTTTTGTTGTGGTTTATTTTGATGATATCTTAATTTATAGTCGTACAGAAGAAGAACACTTGAAGCATTTGCGACAAGTTTTTGAAGTGCTCCAAAATTAACAGCTTTATGTAAATCTGAAAAAGTGCAGCTTTATTCAATTTGAAGTTGTGTTTCTTGGTTTCATTGTGTCGGAAGAAGGACTGAAACTAGATCTGGAGAAGGTTCGTGCTATAGCGGAATGGCCAGAACCTAAATCTGTAAAAGAGGATAGAAGTTCTCATGGTTTAGCATCATTTTATAGGAGATTTATTAGAAATTTCAGTGCTGTTATGAGTCCAATAACTGAAACTTTGAAGAAAGGTGAATTTGAGTGGACACATGCTGCAAAAAAGGCTTTTGAGAGGGTTAAAGCTTTGTTGACGGAAGTTCCTATCCTTGCACTACCAGATTTTGACAAGTTATTTGTCGTTGAATGTGATGCTTCACATACCGGAATTGGAGCAGTTCTTAGTTAAGATGGAAGGCCAGTGGAATTTTTCAACAAGAAGTTGACAGATTCTAGACGTTGTTATTCAACTTACGATCTAGAATTCTATGCTTTGGTGAGGACAGTTCGACATTGGCAACATTACTTGGCTTATCGAGAAAAAGCTTAATGATAGACACGCAAAGTGGAGTTCTTTTCTTGATGAATTCAATTTTGTTTTGAAATGCAATTCTGGTGAGTCTAATACAGTGGTTGATGCTTTAAGTCAAAAGACTTTATTTTTAACTGTATTGAGCACTCATATTACGGGTTTTGAAGAGTTAAAGCAACAGTATCCTACTGATCCCTATTTCAGCAAGGTACAGACTGATTTACAAGATTCAGCACATGATGGAAATTTTCCTTTTAGGTTGCATGAAGACTATTTGTTGAAAGGAAATCAATTGTGCATTCTAGAAGGGTCTTTAGGGGAACAAATTATTAAAAAAATTCATGGGAATGGTTTGTGAGGACATTTTGGCAGAGATAAAACTATGACATTAGTGGTTGATCAATATTTTTGGCCAAGGATGCGTCGAGATGTGGAGAGGTTTGTGAAAAGATGTCCAGAATGTTTACTTGGTAAAGGAAGTGTTCAAAACATGGGGCTGTATACACCTTTACATGAGCCTGATGCTCCATGGATTCATTTGAGTATGGATTTCGTTTTGGGACTTCCGAAAACAGCACAGAAATTCGATTATATTTTTGTTGTTGTAGATCGTTTTTCGAAAATGGCTCATTTTATTCCATGTTTTAAGACTTCAGATGCAGTTCATATTGCTGAATTATTTTTCTGCGAAGTTGTGAGGTTGCATGGAGTTCCAACTTCTATTGTTTCTGACAGAGATGTGAAGTTTATGGGACATTTTTGGAGGACTTTGTGGAGGAAATTTGGGACTGAATTGAAGTATTCAAGCACTTGTCATCCACAAACAGATGGACAAACAGAAGTTGTGAATAGAAGCTTGGGTAACTTTCTGCGATGCCTTGTTGGGAATAATCCAAAGACTTGGGATTCTATTATACAAGCTGAATTTGCTTACAACAATTCAGTGAATCGGAGTATCAAGAAGACACCTTTTGAGGCTGTATATGAATTTAAACCTCAACATGTTCTTAATTTAGTTCCTTTACCGCAAGAAGCAAGAATGAGTGATAAAGGAGAGGAATTTGCTGATCATATTTGAAAGGTTCATGAAGAGGTGAAGGCTGCTTTAAAAGACAGCAATGCAGCATATTCTTCTGAGGTAAATAAGCATCGTCGGCAACAGGATTCTTAAGAAGGTGATCAAGTTCTTGTTTATTTGAGAAAAGAGAGATTTCCAAAGGGGGCTTATCACAAACTCAAGAATAGAAAGTTTGGACCTTGTAAAATGTTGAAGAAAATCAGCTCTAACGCTTATGTGATTGAGTTACCATCAGATTTGCAAATCAATCCAGTTTTTAATGTTTCAGATTTACATACATTTGATGGAATTGATGATGGGACTGCATTTAGCATCGAGGAACAAGCTCAACAGTTGCCAGCTGCGAAAAGTGATGTTATTAAAGATGTTTTGGATTTTAAAGAGGTTCGATCAGGCGAGGAAATATGTACAAGAGGTTTTTGGTGAAATGGCTCGGGAAAACTAGCAACCGAAAGCACCTGGATTGCTGAAGAAGAGCTGAAGCGAGTTGATCCAGAAATTTATGAGGAGTTCATTAAGGCGTACTCGTCGGAGCCGAGTCTTTTTCAAACCCGGGGAGAATGATGCAGCGCATTTTATATTAATTAATTCTGTTTTTATTTATTTAACTATGAGTCTTTTATTTTAGCCTTAAGTCATTAGGATTTTAATATTTTTGGGTTTTTCCTAGAAGGATTAGGTTTTACTTTCCTACCAGAAAGGTTTTACTATTCCTACCAGGATTAGGATTTTAGGTTAAGTGTTTACTATATAAGGGCTGTTAGGCAGCAAACTTTAGTAGTCTTTTATTTTTTATGAAATCAAAATTATTCAGAGGCTTTTCAACCCTAATTATCCTTGTTCCAGTTCAATCAAAATTCTGATCTAGCCTATGTTGTTTAAGTTCTTGCTATTTCTAACCTTCCGCTACGTCATCCCGTCTCTTATTTGACACTCAATCCAAACGCACTGTAAAGGATAGTATTGACTATTGAACTCCTTGGCATCATATAGGATTCTTTTGGAAATATATTATTTCTCTATTTAAATTTAATTTGAACCTCACGATAGGTTTCAAGTTAAGTCTTCAACACCATTAGACACCGTTTTTAATTAGAATCCAATATAACTATCAAACACCAAAAATTTGTTCGAATTTTGATCAGACAGATGGCCATGTAGTGTACTCTAGAAGTATTTAAATTTAGCTGATAAGTTAAGTTAACTAACATGTAATTAACATAAACTTTACACGACCAAAAAACATTCGATGAGTGAATCTGAGGTGCAGCGCCGCTCGGGCGAGGAAGAAGATCAATTGGAACGAAGCACTAAGAAGGTGAAAGCGGTTGATGGCCAGGCGGATGGTCAAGCCCCTGCGAGGGTTTCTTTCAGGGATGCGATGATGGGAGAAAGGGCGGCCTGTTTGGATAGGTATGATGAATTTGGGAGTCTGGAAAATGATGAAGTTTTAATCAGTGTTACTCAAAAGGATGGTTGGCCTCATGGTGCTGCTGGTGGTGATGGAGAAGCACGTGAGCCTACGGTACACCCGAATGCAACTGATTTTGGCCCTTGGATGATGGTACAATCCCATAAAACACGCCGTAATCCCAATCCCAATCCTCAATCTCAGACTCCTATTGTTTCGGGTCGTGGTGATAATGATGGTTCGAGATTTGCGGCACTTGCCGAGGATGGGGATAATGAAGTGGAGACTGTTGAGCGGGAGGCTGAGGTTGAAAATTGGGTCAATGCTATTCGTCAGTTGATCGGTCGTTGATCAATCACAAGATAAATCCCTTCAAACCAATAACTAATAGCTAGGGCAAGTAGGGGTCGAATCCCACAGAGAATGTGGAAATAAATCAAAGCCAAATTATATTAAAGAAAATCTTACCAAAGGGATTTTTATGGATTTTTCAAAATAGCTAAATTAAACTAGAAAACAATAAAATCAAACTAAACTAATGATTAAGAAAATAGTTTAAGAAAACAATTAATTAAAAACATACTTCTTTCCCTCTAGGTAATTATTTTGATCTAATAAATCATGGATCACAGACACAATACATGAACTTAATTAGATTGCAATCAATTAAATATCATAAATTACTCCAAATCGATATATAGCCTAAGACGTAGACATCAATTTTCATTGGAACAAAGTAATCCTCTTAATATCTTAAACAACTCTATTTGAATAAATGGTCTAGGGCGAAGACTCTTACAAACCCTAACATGCTACCAGTCAATCTCACTCCGTTCGGCCCAAAGATCAACTCTTTTATTCCCTTAAAGAATAAAGCATTAAGATTCCTATATGCCTGCATGCATAAATAAATTAAAACCAAACTCACCAACACCTATTTCCGTTCGGCCTATAGATTTCAATAAGGTTTGATATCCCATTGAACTAGGACTCCTAAATTCAATTGTTACTTTGAATCAAAGATTCTAGCTATATCATTCATATTTATCAAGATTAGTAGCGCTCCTAACCAATCAAACATGAATCCGTAAAATGAAGAACATGGATACGAAACATATTCAAATAGAAAAATCAAGTTATTAATAACAAAAGGCTCACCATAAATTCATTGATCAAAAATACCTAGGGAAAAGAAGTATAAAAGTTTAGCTACTCATGGATTGGACAATCCATGAGAGGCTGGAAAACTTACAAGGAAAATATGAAAACAGAAGGGGGCAGCAACCTCCTTGCCAAATCGCATAAACCCTAGAAAAGTTATGTTGTAAGTTGTCATCTAGGTTCTAGGAAAGATAAGTATATATAGGGACGGCCTAGGGTTCAATTTAGAGTTTAAACTAACTGTAGGGACGTGTTGGGATCTTCTCCATATCTTCAAGTTGATCCAAATAGATTATATGGGCTCAATTTGATCAAAATCGCAAGTCAGGACTAGGACAGATTCTGTTCGCGAAATTCAGGGGCATTTTCGTCCATGAAATCATCAAATCTGGGCTTCGACCGAAACACTAAAGTTGTAGCTCTCGGAGTTAGCTTTCCAACGCATATTCATGCACCTAATTTAGATCTATGGATCAAAAGGTATGGCTGTTTTCCCGAACTGTCGCCAAATCTGGAAAGTATTGAAGATACTTCAAGAGGAAGTCACATGGAAGTGTCGACGATGGGCTGCATTTAACTGTCCCCGACTCTACCTGGGCGCCCACATGGTTCCTTTGAACACCCATGTGGTTTGCTTGAGGACCCAGGTGGACAGTGTCACGACTCTAGCCGGGTGCCCACATGGTTTGTCTGAAGACCCATGTAATTTGCCTGATCACCCAAATAGGCTATGTCATGGTTCGTCACTTTGACATGTCTTCTTGCTTTGAACTCGTCTTTGCTCTTTGCCTTGAAAACTCTAAATAATCAACTTTATGACTTTGATAAGCATAAAATTGACTCTTCAAGCTCTTCAATCACGAACATGTTGGCTCAATTCTTCATCCGAAACGTCCTTGGAAAATACTTATGTCATAAATCATCCAAAAAGGCTCTACAAAGGTACAAAATTGATGATTTTATACTTTTCCTCTTGTCAACACCTATGAACACAAATACAACCAATATAAGGCATAATCAAGCATAAAACACCAGGAAAATGACCATAAAAAGATGTATGATTTTGGTCTCATCAGCCCACTTTCAATGGAGAAGCCCGAAGTGCTCAAAAGCCAAAGATGAAAGCTAAACATGTTGAAGATAAAGCAAATAATTCCCAGCCCAGTAGGAACAATGAACAAGGAGTTCGTAAGATCCAGCATAATGCTGCTGTAGGGAACTCTAGTTATTCAGACCCGAAGGCCACAAGCTCGAATGTCCTTGCAGGAATGAATGCCGAAAGGTTAGCGGTGGTTGAAAAAGATAAGTTTCAACCAGATGGTGGAGATGTTATTATGGAGGAGGAGTGTTCGCCTATACCTGCTGGTAATATGGGTAAATTAAATCTGATGTCTGCATCCGTAATTCACCGGATGACGGTTTCGAGGAAACTTGTGTTATGGAAACTCAATTTCCCAAGGACTGGGAAGCACATGGTGTTAATGGTTTGGTCAATAATGTGATTATTTATCTTGATTCTTCTCATCCTAGGGAGAGAATCCTGGGAAAAAATACTCATTTTATCAATGAATTGTCTGCTATGGAACAGTAGAGGGGCTGGTAACAAGAAGTTCTTGCGTAAAGCTTTAGATTTAATTGCAACTCATAATCCTGCTTTTTTAGCTATTGTTGAACCAAGAATTTCTGGTGGTAGAGCGAAGAGGGTTTTAAGGAAGTTGAAGTTTTCGAATTCTCATGTGGCAGATCCTATTGGTTTCGCGGGTGGGATCTGGCTTGCTTGGGATGATTGTGTTGGTAATGTTGATGTTATTCTTTCTTCTCCGCAGTTAGTTCATGTTGAGGTGCAGCCTAAAGATTCAGATAAGTTTGGTCTGACCATTGTTTATGCTAGTCCAAAATTAGAAATCTGAAAGCTTCTTTGGCAGCATTTGGTGTCTCTATCTTATACTATTAATATCCCCTGGATGGTTTTAGGTGATTTTAATAAGGTCACTAGCGCTGCAGAGAAGTTGGGTGGCTCCGCGCCTACCTTTGCTAGATGTAATTTGTTTATGGATATGATAAGTAATTGTGGGTTACTGGATCTGGGATTCAAAGGGCCAGCTTTCACATAGTGTAACAAAAGGAAGGGTTTAACTAAGGTCCAAGAACGGATTGATCGTGTATTGGCTAACTCTGAATGGCTGCTTCGTTTCCCTGAAGCGACTATTCTCCATTTGCCTCGTGTTCATTCAGATCATTGTTCTCTCTTGTTATCCTTTGATCCACTCTTTATCTCGGATTAAACGTCCATTCCGATTTCTGGCTATGTGGCTATTTGAGGTCGGTTTTAAGGAGATGTTTGTGAAAATGTAGAGTGAGCTGGATAGTAATTTTGTAAAAAAAAGAAGAAAAATTGCCTTCAACTCTTGTTGACTGGAACAAGACTTATTTTGGTAATATATTTATGAAAAAGAAAGAACTTAGAGCAAGGATTGAAGGGATTCAAAAAGCTTTATCTGTTAGAAGTTCTCATCAACTTGAATTACTTGAGAGGGATCTTGTCAGCCAATATAATAAGATTCTTGAGCAGGAAGAGGTTTTTTGGGCCCGAAAATCTCGTGTACAGTGGATTTCGCACGGGGAGAAGAATACAAGTTTCTTTCACCTTTCGACAATCAGTAGAAGGAGGAGGAATAAGGTGCTTACACTTAAAGATGATATTTCAGGTGAATGGGTAACTGATTCGGTACAACTTAAGACTATGGTGATTACTTTCTTCCAAAATCTTTATACTAGGGAGAGTGGTGACATGGTTCCTTTTAATGCCATAGTGCATCCGAGCCTATCTTTAGAAGATAAGGGTTTGTTGTGTCGAGAGATTTCAGTAGCTGAAGTCTGTAGTGCTTTATTTCAAATGAAGCCTTGGAAGGCGCCTGGGGTGGATGGTTTTGATGTTGGTGTTTACCAGGAGTACTGGGATACTATGGGGCATTCCCTCTTTGATTTGGTTAAGGATGCTTTCACTACAGGTACATTTGATTCCTTTCTTAATCAAACGCTTCTAGTACTTATCCCTAAGGTTGTTACCCCGGAACTTGTTAAGCAATTTCGCCCAATAAGCCTTTGTACAGTAACTTATAAGCTCATTATGAAGGTCCTAGTTAATAGATTTCGGCCCTTGTTGCATGATTTAGTTAATCTGCTCCAAGCAAGTTTTATCCTGGGTAGGCAGGCTGCGGATAATATATTTATTGCTCAAGAGATGATCCATACCATTCGCAAATCGAATAGTAAAGTGGGTCTAATGGCTATCAAGATAGACCTGGAGAAAGCTTATGATCATGTAAGTTGGGATTTTTTTAGGGAAACATTGGTCTGCTTTGGGATCCCTGACAGTTGGATGAAGCTTATTATGTTCTATGTTGAGAGCTCGACTATGTCTATTTTATGGAATGGGGAGAAAACGAATACTTTTAACCCAGGGAGGGGTCTTCGTCAAGGTGATCCCATGTCTCCCTACCTTTTCGCTCTCTGCATGGAGAGGTTGGGGCATTTGATTATGAAAGAAGTTCAGAGTGGATCGTGGAAACCTATTACTTTGGGTAAAGGTGGTCCGCCAATATCTCATTTGTTTTTTTCCGATAATCTATTTCTTTTTGGTCGAGCCGCGCATAATCAAGCTAGTGTTATGAGACGAGTGCTGGATAGTTTTTGCGTTGCTTCGGGGGCAAAAGTTAGCCTGGAAAAGTCTCGTCTTTTTATTTCTCCTAAAGCTCTAGCTAGTCATAAGTGAACTATGAGTCGCTTGTTGGGTATTAATCTCTCACATGACCTAGGGAAATACTTGGGGGTGCCATTGATTCATGGGAGAGTTGGTAAGGCTACCTATAGAGAGTTGATTGATAAAGTTAACTCTCGTTTGAGTGGATGGGAATCTAAGTTCCTTAGCCTTGCGGGTCGTGCTACTTTAATTGGCTTGGTTACGGCGTCGATTCCTACATATACTATGTTGACTTCGAAGCTGCCTGCGAGATGCAAAAATGAGCTTGATATGCTTAACAGGCGTTTCCTTTGGGGTGGTAATGAAACAAAGAGGCCAATGTACCTTGTTAAATGGGATAATGTGTGCAAGCTAAAGATGAGAGGTGGTCTTGGCATTCGGCAAATGGATTTCCATAATAGAGTTCTTCAGCAAAAAACAACTTGGCGGTTCATTACACAACCGAGCTGCCTTTGGGTCCAATGCATTAAAGCGAAGTATGGGATCTCCGGCGATGTGTTTGAGTTTCTAAGAAAGGTGGGTTTGTCGAAGCCGGCATGGTCTTCTTCCTGCAAGGGCCTTGCTGCTGCATTATGGGGAATTATCTCATGGAGTTAAAAGGAGGATTGGGGATGGTCGAGCAATTAAATTTTGGGTAGATTGTTGGCTTGAAACTCCTATTGTTGATAGCCTTGCTTCTGTTCCTTCATTCATCAACTTGTATGATAAGGTATGTGATTTTTTCTCTCTGGATGGTAATTGGAATAGTGACTTGTTATTTGCTCAAGTACCTTATGAGGTTGTGGTGAAGATATTAGGCTATCCCTTGCCTAAATTTGGTGGTAGGACAGATAGTTATTTGTGGGGATCAACAGCGGATTGAAAGTTCTCGACGAGATCTGCCTAATTGAACATACTGAATGCAAATGAAGATAATAATCAGCCCTGTTAGTTTGCTTAGATTTGGAAATTGCCGATCCCAAGTCGATGGATGTTTTTCTTATGGCTAGCATGGCGGGAAAAGATTGTTACTAATGCTCTTCGATTTTCTTGGGGTATTGCTTCGGTAGCGACTTGTTGCTTATGCGATTCAGGCGATGAAACCGTATTACATGTCTTGCGTGATTGTAAAGAGGCTAGATGGGTTTGGGAAAAGCTTATTCTCTATTCTAGCTGGAGTTTATTATTTGGTTCGAGCTTTCATGAATGGTTGCGAAGGGTTCTGGATTTGAAAGTGTTGCAATGTGCGGGTCCGGGGAACCCTACAGAAACAACTAAAGATGAGGAGTCACCACTAGTCTTTTTCTAGGTGTGATTAGCCACCTATTGATTGACCTAATCAGTCTAATGTGGTCCAAAGCTTGGCGAAGGACCCACTAAACCTATAGGTCCGGTCTTGTCACCTGAATCTAGGTTCGGGAGTCGATTACGCCCGGGGAAGGATTAGCACCCCCGGAACGCTTGTCAAATGACGGTACCTCTTAGTTTAACTAGATCTAATGTGGGTCTCAAATAAAAATGTTGTTTTTAGTTCTTAATCCTATGTTTTGATTTTTTCTTGTTTTAAGTGAATTGAAACCTTTTATTACATGTGAAAATATGTGGGGAAGGGCAGACTTGGGAATAAGACGAGATTAAACAACACCTTCCAATGAGGAAGGGCAAACTGAGAAAGGTAAACAACAACTTCCGGTGAGGAAGGGCAAACTAAGAATCTAAACAACACCTTCCAGTTAGGAATGACAAACTGGGAATATAGCCAACACCTCCCGATGAGGAAGGGCAAACTGGTAAACTAAACAACACCTTCCGATGAGGAAGGGCAAACTGGTAAACTCAACAACACCTTCCGACGAGGAAGGGCAAACTGGTAAATGCTAACAACACCTTCCGATGAGGAAGGGCAAACTGGACAAAGGCAACAACACCTCCCGATGAGGAAGGACAAATTGGTAATTGCTGACAACACCTTCCGATGAGGAAGGGCAAATTGGTAAATGCTGACAACACCTCCCGATGAGGAAGGGCAAATTGGTTTTTGCTGACAACACCTTCCGATGAGGAATGGCAAATTGGTTAATGCTGACAACACCTTTCGATGATGAAGGGCAAATTGGTAAATGCTGACAACATCTTCCTATAAGGAAGGGCAAATTGGACAAAGGCAACAACACCTCCCGATGAGGAAGGGCAAATTGGTAAATACTGACAACACCTTTCTATGAGGAAGGGCAAATTGGACAAAGGCAACAACACCTCCCAATGAGGAAGGGCAAATTGCTAAATGCCAACAACACCTTCCGATGAGAAAGGGCAAACTGGACAAAGGCAACAACACCTCCCGAATCCCGATGAGGAAGGGCAAATTGGTAAATGCTGACAACACCTTCCGATGAGGAAGGGCAAATTGGTAAATGCTGACAACACCTCATGATGACGAAGGGCAAATTGGTAAATGCTGACAACACCTTCTGATGAAGAAGTTTAAATTGGTAAAAGTAGACAACTCCTTCCGATGAGGAAGTTTAAATTGGTAAAAGTAGACAACTTTGGACAACACCTTCCGATGGAGATGGGCAATTATTTTTGAATTTTCGGTTTTTCAATTTTAACCTAAGTCTTGGTTAATGCATGAATGATATGATGCATGCAAGATTCACATTTTATCATTTGATTAATAAAGAGGGGTTTACTCGAGTCAACCCCCACGAACCTAGCCCGGCCCTCCGGGGATATTCGTAAAAGTTGTTCGATCTCGGAGCGAAATCCAGAGAGGTTGTGCTCATGCACCTTTACCAGGGATTTCCCTGTCATAGTAAAAAACACCCCTTATCAATCGGGACATATAATGGTGGCATGAAATACAAACAATTTAAGCGTACAAGAAAGTAAATATGACATGCATATGACTAACTTCTGATTATTAATTACAAATCCAATGATTTAATTGAGTTAACAAACAAACTTAAAGAAATTTGAAGCTAAGGGCCAAATTGGACAACTGGGGACTTTTTTCCACATCAAGTAAACAATTAACAATATTCCGGGGACGAAAAGGCACAAGTTGCATATCAATAATCAGGAATCAAGAATCAATTTGCATCATGAAGCAAGCAAAACCCTAAATCAAGGACCAAAGCAAACATAGAAATAAGTTTGGGTTTTTAAACAAATGTGAATACCAATTATTGGATATGTATGGACTAAATTAAGACTTAGTTGAATCAACTTAAAAAAAAATCAAGTCTTTAAACTCAAACTCTCAATTTTCTAATTGGAATTAGTTCACAAGGATTCATCATTTTCTTTTCAAGTTAATTTCAATTTGAAAAGTTTGATCTTTAACTCCAATGTTTTTCAAAATTAAAACCAACTCAAAGTGGCTCAACATACCATTTTCAAGCCACTTTTAATTCAAGAAAAATCATAACTTTAAGTCAAGATCTCAAATTTTCAAATCAAAATTAGCTCAAATAGAAATCAAAGGTCAATATGAATCATTTCTAATTCAAGAAAAAATCAAAACTTCAAACAAAACACTTAATTTTTAAGTTCAAGTTGAATCCAAAAGGATTCCGAGCAAAACAAGTCCCAATCATTATTTTCATTATCTTTTTCATGTTCAATCCATGCAATAAACAATCAAATACTACATTTTTAACAAGAAAACTAACAAATTGGAGCCCTAAAACATAAATCTTCACCAATATTCATCATTTTTACAAGAATAAAAACTATCAACAACCAACTTGAATAAAAAACTAAACTTTTAACTAAAAGATTTATTTTTAATTTAAATCCCCACTTATCATGACCTAAAGCTTCATATTTTATCAACAAGAATCAAAATTTTGAGTAAAGAGCTAGACTTTGAACAATTTTCACACCATAATCATCAAGCTAACAACTTTTAAGTCTAAATCTACCATATAACTTCATCTCATGCATGGATTAATTAAATCAAGCCTGTAAATCACAAAAACAAGGACAAAATTGATCATCACAATGACAAGTAGTCTCAAATTGCACGAAAGTAGAGCACAATCAAAGCAGCAGGTATCGAATTGAGAGATTTAACAATTCACCAGCTCAAATCGCGAAATCCCCTTCTTGAAACGACGTCGTTTTGCCAACAGGACCCTTCCCTTTTTAACGCTTCCTCAAATCGATGTCTCTCTTTCTCCAATACTAGACGAACCCTAACCCTCTGTAAATCTCTATTCAAACCTTCAAAACCAAGATTTCAAACGCAATTGGTTTCCAAATCACAAACCCACATATTAGGATTTCCAAACCCCTCAAAAAAACAAATCAAAACGTTAACTTGCATCTTCAAATCTCAGAAAAACAAGAGCAAGAGGAGCAACATGATCTTGAGCCAATCCCAAAGGATTTACTCGTTTAATCTACGGTAAGTCCTCTTCTTTTCTCTAGCTTCTTTTTTTTTTTTTGAAATTTCTTAGAGAAAGAAAGAGTAAGAAGCTTAGTTTTTTCAAATCCCCCCAAATCGTTTTTTCTCTCTCTAGAACCTCCCCCAATCCATGATAAGATTTTTCTGTTTTATAGAGAGCAATTCCCTCTGAAGATAAGATTCTTCTCCCCAACTTGGCTAGCTGTAATTTTTATTTTTCAATTTCTTCTTTTTTGTTTCCCTCTTTTTCTTTATTCAATTTCTCACTTATCTCTCCTTTTTTGTTGTAGGTGACGTGGTGAGGCTTAAGGAAGCCAAACCTTCGATTCCCATCAATATCGGGGCCAATGAGGTTATGACAGTGCTATCATTCTCAATTTTCACTTTTAAATGGCTTTGAAATCTGCTCTTGCTTATTTCTGCCACTTATCATTTACAACTGAGGTGGCAGGGGAGTGAGCTGGCAATAATGACCAGGTGATGAGAATCTTCCCTTCACGGTATACTTTTCTCTATTTTCTCTATAACAGTCTCTTAATTTGGTTCCCCTGCTTCATGCGATATCATCATTGCATTTGTTTATTTTCATCTTGACATGATCATGTGTCTGATGGTTGTTTTTGTCTGTACTTAACCACTTTCCGTTGACCTGTTGACCATTTTGTGCACTTGCTTTGTTGACTGTGATCCTGCAATTTTCCCCATTTAATTCCACTACACACACTCCCACTGCATTGTGGCAAAATTAAGTGTACTTCGTTGTTGTATTGATGCTCTGTAATTGCTTACAATTGCTTTGTAATTGCCTCTGTTTTTTTTGGTGTTTTTAATTGTACATGAAGTGAAATGTGAATATGATATGATCTTGATGAAAATAAAATGTTGTGATCATGTGCTCAAAGCACTTGCTGAATTGATCCCTTTTGATTTATCATGCCCTGTTGATCCTTGAACGTGCTATTGAATTTATGCAACAATATTGATCCTATGTGTACTTATGAGATGATGATGAGTGATCTGCACTTCTGCCATTACTTGAATTTCCCTTGCCAATTTGTCGAAACAAATGACTGCTTGCTTGCTGTTTGAGTTATGTTTGTAGCCGGCTTTAAAAAATCATAACTCTTTCAATTTATTTCCAATTGCTATGTTCTTGTAGGGTGGAGAAAGCTTGAAGAGTGCTCTTCAACTTCCATGAAGACCACTTTGTCAATTGTGTTGTAACCCGGATATCCCAAACTATAATCTACCAAATTAATCATGCAAGCGGAAGCAACTAAAACAATAAATCATCCACACAACACAAAAGAATTTACGTGGTTCGGCACTGAACTTGCCTACGTCCACGGAGGAGAAGAGAAATCCACTAGTTATAGAAAAATTACATCAACACATAGTTATCAATAACTCTCACTCAATCTCTCAACCCAATCTAACAATCAATTCTAAATCAAACCCAAACAATCTTGAGCACTCTCGCTTGGTCTCTATTTGAGCACTCTCGCTCGGTCTCTACAAACAAATCATCACATCTACCAAACCAAACAACCACAGCAAACAATCACACACACACACACCCATGAGGACCATCCTTTCCTACTAGGATTCTGGTTTACCAAGTCTTTTTGTCCACCAAGCAATAGGACTAAAAAGTCCAAATCCAAATCTAACTAGGATTTGAGTCAAAATCCTAACAAACTGGAGTCATCTCGGAGGTCAATTTTGGGTATTTCTTAAGCTTCGATTCCTGCCCAAAATTTCTGCAGTTTTTGGGGCCTGGATTGCGGGGCCAATATCTCCCTCATCTCAAATTTGAATCGTATTGTTCTTGTGCCCAAATTGAAGCCCCAAGAATCCTCTACAACTTTGGTTCACAAAGTTTTTCCATTCGAGCTCTCCAAGGTAATCATTTCGCGTTTTCCTTGGACCGCGCTGTTGAAATTTTGCATGTGCTGCTTGCTTTACTTCTAACTTGGATTTTTGCTTTGTTTTGGGCAATGCAGCAACAATATAGGAGAAGGAAAGAATTTCTTGGGTCAATTTGTAAATCAAATGCCCTTTTTATTATCACCTTTCAATGTAACAACAAATCAAAAGAGACATTTTATTCATTGCTTTCCATTATTTATGCAAATGATGCAAGTGCCAAATGATGTAATGCTATGCATGAAATTAAGAAAATACGTAATACAAAGTGCTGTGCCATATGAGATTACCTCAAATTCTAATATGCCTTCTAATTATGGTACTAATTTAAAGGGATTAATTAAATGTGCAAAGTAAAAAGGTGTTTTAGTAACCAAAATGCAAATTTCATTTTCATGTGTTTTCAGCTAACATCATCTTCAAAATTATGCAAATTCCACTTATGCAATGTCTAACTAATTGCTAAATTATAAGTTGAGGGTTAATTAATCAATGAACTAAATTAAGCTTAAGCTACATGATTAAAATGCAACAATACTAAATTTCTAAATGAAGCTAAGCCATGAAATATGCAAAAAATACCAAAGGTGCATTTTAAGATTTTTCAGGTTTTTCTAATGCAATTAAGATGACTAAAAATGAATTAGCTAATCTAAATTAAAAGTGGACTTAAAATGACCAAAATGCCCCTGAATGTGCAAATGACCAGAATACCCTTAGTGTAAAAATGACCAACAGGCCCCTAGGTGACCCTAATTCCAATTAAGAAATAAATTGATTAAAGGATATAGGGCAGAAACGGGTGTCTACAAAAAGTTAACTCCCAGCTCAATGTGATCATTTTTGCAACGGCGCTTTAGAGAATTTGGAAGAAAAAGGTGTCAGTTGATATTTCAGGCTGATGACTCGGAGGCTCTTGAGGAAGAAGTGACTTCAAATATTACTCGGTCTGCAAGAGAAATTTATAATGCAATATCGAAACCATTGAAGGGGAATAAATTTGATGGCTGCATATCTTGGCAGCCGCCTTCCCTTCCTTTGGTGAAATTAAATACAGATGGTGCAGCTCGTGGTAACCCCGGCATAGCTGGAGCGGGTGGTATCATCCTTGATTCGGAGGGTGCTAGGCTAGTTGATTTTGCGGCCCATCTTGGTGTATGTTCAAATGTTGCAACTGAGTTACATGTTATGAGATTGGGGTTGCTGTTAGCTTGGCAGGAAAAATACATAGCTATTGTGTGTGAAGTTGATGCTAAAGTAGTGCTTGACCTTATCACCAATGCTGATATAGATTACCATCCTCTAGGGGCTATTATTGCGGATATTTGAGAGCTGATGAGTTGGGAGTGGCAGTGTTCTTTGCTGTCTTCACCAAAAAAAATTAACAGAAACTTTATTTTCGGACACAATGGTTGAATAATGTATAGGAAAAAGTTATAAGTACTAAAAATTTGCACTAAAGAATAGCACTCACTTTTTTATCTTAAATTTGCATGTATCTAAACAACCAAAATATCTCTTATATTTGTACAAAGTATTATTCTTTAAGGTAGTTATTAAGTACGTATAGTCTCTCTCGTATGTGTATTTATTTATTATTTATATATATATATATTATAATACTTGAAGATTACCACCAAAATAATTCTTTTCTCCTTCGAAATGATAACGGAACAATTAACAAGTTTGTAGTCATTAACAAAAATAGGAAGAAAAATTGGGTGAAAACTAAAGATTAGGGTCATATGACCTCTTCTAGTTAACACCAAACAATTCATTTTTTTATTTAAAAAAGGGAAGAATGATGAAAAACAACTTAAAATAATAAAGTAACAAAATTAAAAATCCTTAATATTATATATAGCCATTGGTTGAGTCTTTTTCTTCGTTGAACTGCTCTTTGCTACGTCTCTTTCCCTCTTAATTTGTATACTTTTTTTTTTTCTCTTCATGCCTCATTGCCCTGTTTTTGGACCCTTTTTTTTCCCTCCCAAATATTGATGGCCCTGAACGGCAGTACCAGTACCAGAACTTTACACACTCCCATCATGTAATCAAACGTTTGCTGCAATCGAGGAATGTTTGTTTACATGATGGCGAGTGTGTTAAGTTCGGAATGTTTGCTGATGCTTTCACTAATTTATGTTACTTCAGCCGATTTTTTAACTAAGAAATACTTTTATTGCCTTTGGTGGGGTTTAAAAATTTTAAGGTATGAATTGAAACTTTTTGACAATTGTTTCAAATCAGTTTCACATTTTTGGTGTTAATGCTAAAGTAGCATTAGCACCAAAAATGTGAAACTGATTTGAAGCAATTGTCAAAAAGTTTCAATTCATATCAACAAGTTGATCGGTCCGCTGGCGCGTCGGACATTCTTTGTTATAGATTTTTTTATTATTGTTTGAATGCAGAAAGGATTTCGTTTCAAAAATTTGTAATTTTATTAGTATTTTGTGTATTTGTGAAGTAGTTTTCCAATTAAATGGATCTCAAATATATATAACTTATTAATGATGGTTGAGTTTTATAGTTGTAAAATACATTTTTGTTGATAAAATTGTAGCTTGTAATCCATTTCTTATTCTCAGACATTAACCTTTGCTACTTAAAATATCTTCTTTCTCATAAATCTAATTAAATTCTTTCCATCATTATAGTTTGAGAAAGATGAGAGATGTTTTTGTCTTTTATAAGAAAATCATTAAATTAAAATAAAACCAATTAGTCTGAAGACTTTAATGGGTTTTACACATAAAATTACAGAAATAATCAAATTAGGAAGAACAAAAAGAGGGCACAAAGTGGGTAAATGGGTCTTCCAAAAAAGTGACAAAAGACCAAAATGAATGGTGAGAAACTAATTAAGGGTCTTCTTAGTAAATAAATAATACATGATTTTATGGTTAATAAATGTTTTCACATTCAACGGTTAAAAACCCTTGTAATTACATAAAAGGTCTGGCGCGTCAGGCGTTCAGAAATCTACTTCTTTGAACAATTTTCTATTCGAATTAAATTGTTTGATACGTAGAATATTTCGAAAGTAGTATGATTTTAAATGTGTTGCATCTTTAAAAGGCTATACTATTAACATTGAGCATATGCCCTAAAGTTGGCAATAAATAGTAAATATTAGTTTGTACATGGACATGTGCAATAGTTTCAATTTTGTTTCCTCTCCTAAAGTGTGTAGCACTTAAACAAAAAACTAAGTTTACTCTTTTCTTCATATGGACATGAAAGGCTTGAAAGAGGTTACAGTTCTAGATAATTAAGGGAGGGATAGGATTTATTATAACATTTATGTGAAAGGATAGGATAATTACAAAAAAAGGCTCAAGGGTAAGAAACTAACCTAGGGTCTTCTTAGTAATTTGGCAAGTGAGAAAAGACAGAAAAGGACAAAAAAAAGTTCAAATGGAGCCTCCTCATCGATTCTCAAAAGGGACCTTTGATAAATTCCCTGGGTCTTTCAAATAATATTTAGTGTATATATATATATATATATATATATATATATTTGCGCAGTTTGTTGAGCATCATTATATTTGGGTCCAAGGCCAATAGCTACTAAGACTCAAGCCTCTAAGGTAGATATTATATTTGGGCCCAAGCCCAATAGCTACTAAGACTCAAGCCTAATAGCTACTAAGACTCAAGCTTATAAGGTATATAAATAGCCAAGGTATGGTCATTTACTCATTATGTTCAACCATGTAACATTATACTACTTAAGCACTCTAACTATTCTCCAATGCTCCACAGAGGGATTGTACTGACTTGACCGTCGGAGAGGGTCCACTCCAGCCACCCGAGGGACCCGTTTCCTCACGGTTTGCTCTCTTACAGGCCACTCGGAAATCGATGTTGGGCCTCGACATTATTGGGCATCAACAATGGCGCTGTCTGTGGGAAATGACCAAGAAGCCTAACTCTTGCCGTTAACTTTTAGCTCCAATTAGGCCCTTGTCGGAATACGGCGGTCACCTCGGTGAACCACCACCATCATCAGATTCCTTACTATGGGATGAGTTCACGGCTGAAATCTCAGGTCGTTCTACCGTCGGAACCGCACCCAAAAGCAACTGGAAGCTTTCTCTTTCCAAAGCACTGTCTACTTCATCCGCGCGTTTTTGACCATCATCATCGAAAACCGTCACCACCATTGGAATCCTCTCGGCTAGACGCCTTGTGTTAAAATTTCATCCGGTACACCGCTGGAATCACCTCCACGCGCCACCGCTTGTCTCTCTCTCTCTTCGCGGCTGTCGGCTCAGATCTGCGCAAATCTGGCCATCAGCTTACTACACTGCCGCCACCAACGAACTGGGGGAAGCCACGCGACGCCGCCGCTGAAATCTCAGTCGCAGCAAATGCTGGATGCGCCGCAGACGCACTGGCTCACTTGCTTCACGCGCCGACAATGAAGCTGGCCTCTTCTCGTGACGTGGCGCAATCCTAGCCATACACGTCAGCCATCCTTGCCAGCCGTGACGACCAATCAGATCTCGCTACATCAGCATCAAGACCTCATCTTGATCAAACTTACAAATGTACTAAATGTCCTTATAATAATTGGACAAGAGACATAGTACTACAGTTATAATTTGTCTTTATCCTTTGCATTATTTCTTGGAGCCTCTATTTTTAAGTTAACATATAAGGATCTTGAAATCGTTAAATGTGGTAGGATCGAGTGCTAAATGGCTCGTTTCAGCTTATGCAGGTCTTAGGTTCGAGACCTTGTGTACACAACCACCCCGTTGGTACACTTATCCAACATACCCAGGTGCGTGATCCGGGTCAAATCCATATTAGTCAGAGCAAAACTCTTGATACGTGTGGGAAAAAAAATAGGGAATACAAACATATAGTTTATATCTACTATCTAGTGAAAATGGTAGTAAGATTTTACATACCCAAATTGTCTCAAATCTTCACCAAACACGTTCACCAGATATTCTACCACGAAACCTTGAACGTCAAGGCAATACCTTAAAGCGACTAACTCAATCCATGGAAACTTGGAGGAGTAACGGAAACAAAGCTATTCATATACCCATAGCTGATCTCTCCTACCTTCCACTTTGCCTTTTGCTTATCAGAAAGTTGTAGGCCGAAGAATAACTTCATGTACTCGTGAGTTCTGTCAAGAAGCACTGAATCAACCCCATGGTCCGAAACCAGAAAAAGCCATGCTTCTTGCATGCCTCGTTCACAAGCTTTACCGCTTTAGAGACAACGAGGGTCTCACCAGACGAGAATTGTCATGTCAGTTGTCGGAACCTCAAGTTCCGGGGCATCAAAGCAAGGTTTCTCGTGGTCAGGTCATATGAACTGAGAGGGTATGTCGGATTCAGGTCCAAGGATTGGTTGTTGCTCGTCCTTTGCTTCGGAGGTTAGCAAAGAATTAGGCTTTTTTTTAAGAACTTAATGGATTGTTTGAATAGGTGCAATCCATTGACTGCTGCTCCATTTCCCAACGCTTATGACTTATGTGTTGTTGTTGTTGAGAGAATAAAGAGTGAGAGAGAGTTGCAAGTATGAGTCAAAGAGAGTTTAAATAAGAGAAGCATACGAGAGTAAAGATAACAGCAAAGCAAAGGCCCTTATATTTGGTAATTCTCCTTGTTTTATTGTTGGTTTCAATTTGTAAGTGGACCTAACCATGAGTGTAACGTTTAAGAATTTCAATTTGAAATTGTTTATACCTCAACTTACAATTGAGGGTAAATTGGTCTTCACATGATTTATATCAAGATGAGTGGTCAAGATTTGATCTCAAGTCCTGATGAAATTTGGTTTCTGCACCACCCTGATTCTAATTGAATTAGGAAAATCTTGTAATTAATTAATTAAGGTCGAAATTATTCAATAAATAATTATTATTTTCGAAATAATTATTAAATTTCTCTTCAATGCCGCCCCTGACTAAGGAAAGTGGCATGATATGTCATGAAGAGGCTATTTCCTTTAATGTTGTTGTCATCTAGGAAGACAAGCAGTTAAAAATGAAGTTGTATGTCATCATACCATAGGATGGAAAACATCTTATAGACTCACTTAATAAGCCCAAGTCGTCTCCCATGATGAGGAGAGGCCGCCCTGCTCTTAGGAAAGCTGTCTCCTTCTTCCTACAGGAAGGATGCAGAGAGTTAAAGTTTCTCAGCAAGAGAAACAATTTTCTAAGTGAGAGAGGCATGAGATTTTCAACCTCACACCTCCTCAACATTGTCGACCTATCATAATAGAGAAATCGCCTAGCCCTTTTCCTTCTCCCGGAAGGCAAAACTACAACTTTTACATTTTGCTCAATTAAGGACAAAATGGTAAAATTGATCAATTGAGGAGGCTAGAGGTTGAGATTTCAACAAGGGAGCATACCATGATGATCCTTGAGTCATGTAGATCATCTTGGTAAAATTTCACCTTATTCCGACACCTGTGGAAAAACTTATTCACGGTTTTCAGTTAAGGACAGTTTAAGGAGAGAAGCCAATTTCACTATGTAAACATGGTGATTTTCTACTAAGTCTTTTCCTAATAACATATTAGATTGATTAAACCATGTTGGTGAAATTTTGGCTTATTCCGTCTTCATTTGCAACTTTTGCAAGTTTTTCAGTTAAGGACATATGGCTTTTTCACCCTGGTTTAAGCCATTTTCTTGACTAAGTATTATTTTTATAATTTGAGGTGCTAAATATGACTAAGTATAGTCAATTTCGTGGCCTTGATGTTAAGAGTCCATGTCTTGATGTTCGAAGGCCACTTCTTAGTCAAATTAGTTGATTTCAGCACAAAGGAAGCAACGAAGGCAAGCTGAATTGCGATAGGAAGAGGTGGAGGTCGTCCATCGTCTATCAGGAGGGAAGATCAACGTCTTCCATCAAGAGGGATGACGTCTTGGAGTAGTCCTTTCCCTCCTCCTGGCCTTTGGAAGCCATCAGGAGCAGAAGGAAGCTTCACTTCACCTTTCTGGAAGCTGTCACCTTACTGAAGAAGTTGAAATTGCCTTCTTGAGCAACTCAAGCCCATCAAACTCAAGGCCCATGCTGCCTCCTATATTAAGGGATCAATCCCAGAGCTCCAGACAGATATCAGTCATCTCACAAACCAGCTCCTGCTGCTACAAACTTGCTCCGCGCAAAAAACCATTCTCCGTGCATATTTTCTCTTAAAAGCTCCGCGCTTTTTCTCTTGTTCATCACAAGTTTTTACTCGTTCTTAATATTTCTCTTGTTTCAATCTTGTTTACGGAGAAAAGAACACTCTTTTAGTGTTATTTACTTGTTTCAATCTTGTCTCCGGACGTTAAAACATTGTACACGTGTTTTTCTCTCAGCAATAACAATCAGTTGTTATTTTCCTCTCAATCTCAATCAAGAACAACTCTTGCAACGCAAATTTAGGAAGACTTAATCTTGTGGATCCAATGATTTAAATGCTCCGGTGTGACTTTGATCTAGCCCCCACAAATCGCTCTGATCCTTAATCTGCTGCTCTGCACACCAGCAACATGTTTCTACAACCTCTATGCAAACAGAGGGTGCGGCACCCTAGACCTAAAACTAGAAGAAAAACAAAACTAAGAAAGGTAGAAGAATAGAATTATGAGAGATTGTTTTCTAGGGTTACATAAGGTGTGTATTTATTGTAGAAAAATAGCCTAAAAACTCCAATTATACTTAGGATAGGTCTCTAGGACGTTTTAGGGGCTGAATTGGTCTCCAAGTTGGTTTAAAAGTCTTCTTAGAACCGAAATCCAATTGAAAATAGGACTCTAGAAAATTCTGGAATCACACAGTAACTTCGACGTCAATTTCGGACTTGAAGATGGCAGAACTAGGCTTTGGGCTTCAAAGCAAAGTTGTAGATCTCGGAATTTTCTTTCCAACGCATACTAGCGGGCCTAATTTGGAGGTCTGAGCAGACAGTTATGGTCGTTTTACCGAGACTGCGCTGAGTCCTAATCCAACTAGGACTAGTATGCAGGAATATGCAGGAATTGGATATTTCCTTGGGCTTGTGCGGCACAAATTGGGATTTTAACTCCAATTGTGGGTTTATATGGGCTGAGTATTATCCCATATAAAATATCCAAAATTCCAAGGCTTCCTGGCTTTAGGGTCTTCTCCATAGCTTTATCTTCAGTCCTTTGCGATTTAATCTCAATCCTCAATTCTTGCTTCTTGAAATAATTCTTCAATAGTCTTCAATTCTTCAAATTGTCTTCAATAAATCTTCAATCACGAACTTCGAATCTCCAAATCTTCACTCCAAATTGCTAAGTCCATATTTGTGACAAAAGTCATCAAAATAGCTCCAAAAATAGTGGAAAACCACAAGTTTCCACTTTTCTTGTCTTAAAAACCTAAAAACACAAATACTTACAAAATAGGTTAAAATCACACATAAAAAAACCAAAAAGCATAGGAAAATGATCATAAAAATAGGGTCTATTTTGGCTCGATCATCTACATACAATTTTGGCTAGATTGAAGATCAAAGCCAAAATTAAACTTTAATTTTTGGCCAATTTTGGCTGAATTGTTGCAATTAGGGTTTATAACCCTAATTGATGAACCCTAACCCTAATTTCTATCAAATTAACTTGATTGCATGCCATATGATTCATACTATATGCAGCAACATGTTAATTGAAAGATTTGTGGCAAAAATTAAATCCTAGGACGAAAACTACATGGTTTTTGCTAGGATTTTATGCCAATTTCTTCACTAAATTAATTTGGATTTTAAACCAAATTAATCCTCTAAATTCCAACAGCTATAATACCACATAATCATCATCAAAGTCGACATCTACATGATCCTTGCCAATGATTTTGGAAGCTTCCAAGAAAAGGGAGCTGGGGCTTGAATTGTTTGGCATGGAGGATGATTTTGCTTGATGATTTTTGTTGAAATCTTGATTCTTGGAAGCCATTGAAGCTTGAAAAGTTGCTGCAAATTTCATCAAGTATGGTACCAAGAGGAGAGGTCAACGATAGCTAAAGGAAACAAGAGCAGGAATTTCGACCCAAGACCAATTTCCTTATATACAAGCTCAAATCCTTTTAATTCAAGGAATTAAGCTTGGGGGGCATTGTTCATACCTCAATTTACAATTGAGTGTAAATTGGTCTTCACATGATTTATATCAAGATGAGTGGAAAAGATTTGATCTCAAATCCTGATGAAACTTGGTTTCTGCACCATCCTGATTTTAATTGAATTAGGAAAATCTTGTAATTAATTAATTAAGGCCGAAATTATTAAATAGATAATTATTATTTTCAAAATAATTATTAAAATTCCCTTCAATGCCGCCCCTGACTAAGGAAATTGGCATGATAGGTCATGAAGAGGCGGTTTCCTTTAATGCTGCTGTCATCTAGGAAGACAAGCAGTAAAAAGGGAAGTTGTATGCCATCATACCATAGGATGGAAAACATCTTATGGACTTACTTAATAAGTCCAGGTCGTCTCCCATGATGAGGAGAGGCTGCCCTGCTCTTAGGAAAGCTGTCTCCTTCTTCCTGCAGGAAGGATGCAGAGAGTTAAAGTTTCTCAGCTAGAGAAACACTTATCTGAGAGAGAGAGAGGCATGAGATTTTCAACCTCACACCTCCTCAAAATTGTCGACCTAGCATAACAGAAAAATCGCCTAGCCCTCTCCCTTCTCCCGGGAGGCAAAACTACAACTTTTACATTTTGCTCAATTAAGGACAAAATGGTAAAATTGATCAATTGAGGAGGCTAGAGGTTGCGATTTCAACAAGGGTAGGAAGCAAATTAGTTGATTTCAGCACAAAGGAAGCAACGAAGGCATGCTGAATTGCGATAGGAAGAGGAGGAGGTCGTCCATCGTCTATCAGAAGGGAAGATCAACGTCTTCCATCAAGAGGGATGACGTCTTGGAGTAGTCCTTTCTCTCCTCCCAGCCTTTGGAAGCCATCAGGAGAATAAGGAAGCTTCACTACACCTTCTTGGAAGTTGTCACCTTACTGAAGAAGTTGAAATTGCCTTCTTGAGCAAGTCAATCCCATCAAACTCAAGGCCCATGCTGCCTCCTATATTAAGGGATCAATCCCAGAGCTCCAGACAGATATCAGTCATCTCACAAACCAGCTCCTGCAACTAAAAACTTGTTCCGCGCAAAAAACCAAGCTCCATGCTTATTTTCTCTCAAAAGCTCCGTGCTTTTTCTCTTGTTCATCACGAGTTCTTACTCGTTCTTAATATTTCTCTTGTTTTAGTCTTGTCTCCGGACAAAAGAACGCTCTTTTAGTGTTATTTCCTTGTTTCAATCTTGTCTCTGGACGTTAAAACACTGTACACGTGTTTCTCTCTCAGCAATAACAATCAGTTGTTATTTTCCTCTCAATCTCAATCAAGAACAGCTCTTGCAACGCAAATTTAGGAAGACTTAATCTTGTGGATCCAATGATTTAAATGCTCCGGTGTGACTTTGATCCAGCCCCCACAAATTGCTCTGATCTTTAATCTGCTGCTCCGCGCACCAGCAACATGTTTCTACAACCTTTTTGTCAATTTCAACAAATTGACTGGCACGCCCCTACGCTGTCAAAAAGTTTTTAACGCAAAAACTCCCAAAGAGATTTTTGGGGCAACAGAAATCAAAGGTTTGGATTTTATTTTTTAGTACAAATTATGTGATTAATACAATTTAGTTCAATGTTGCAATTCGATTGCATGGTTACCGTCCGTTCCAATGTTGATTGATTGTGTTTTGTTTGAAAGTTGAAGCATAATGTCGTCAATAAAAAACCTAACGATTTCCGTGAGTAATGTTAAATAAACAAATCATAATTTGAAAATGGAGGGCTCATCAGCTTAAGAAATTAAAAAAGAAATATAATGGTGGGTGAAGACCGAAGAACTGAGAGATGAGAGAGTGAGCATTTTGTAGACAAAAAAAAATCCAATTGGGAAGAGTAGATGTGGGTGTGGTGAGTTGTGACTCATGCTCACCAACCCTCCCCTTACAGGAAGTAACCTTTGCACCAACCTAATAAAATGGAACTATAATAACTCATGCCAATGTGACCCTAATAAAAATAAAACTTTTTTTTTCAAAGTCTCTTTCTTTAATGAGAAATTATTAGGTAGATTAGTTCTACCACATCGTCCATGATCCCAATCAATAAAATGGTGACAATTCAAAATTATTCCTAAAATTTAAACACAAATTTAACATCAAGATTAGCCACAAGTTTCACTATGTGAGATTCATTGGGTAAGTTCCAAAATCTAGGACATTGAGGTTTTAGTAATATAGGAAAAAAAATCTGAATTGTTACAATTTTATTAGTCGAGACCATGAATGACGTGGTAGAACTGGTCCATGTAATAATTTTTCTTCTTTCATAGTCGGAAGAGAAGCTACATTTATTGCTCTGAGAGTGTTAAATCAAAGGCTTCTTTAACACCCAGTATACCATCATATATTTCTCTTCGTCTGTCTACTTAGACCTAGTTTTGCATTGCGTTTTGGGATTTAAAAAAAAAAACTGTTATGATCACCTGAAACGCAATGTCAAACAATTTATGGTTTGTCTCAAAAGCTAGTTTTGACAGCAAAAGTCAACCCAACTTGAAAAGCTATTATTTAGGTTTTTTTGTGTTTTAAAAGTGATTTTAAACATTAAATTATTAAAAATCACATAAACTATTTTTTCTTCCTTTAAAGTATATATCATTTTAAGTAATTTTACTTTCTACCACACTTTTTCACAGCAATATTAAACACTAATTACAATTTTTACCGCAATTATTAAAAAAAACATTCTCCGAACCGATTTTTCCCAAATTGCAACCGCAATACCAAACTAAACTGTAACACTGTGCACTAGAACTAAGGGTAATTTGGTCTTTTCACTTAAACTACCTGTGATTAATGTCACGATCGACACATGAGGTTGGATTAGAGAAGCCATCAACATTTAATGATTGATTTTGAGAATTTTAGTTAATTTTGTGTTGAATGAGGATCAAATAAAAGCAACGAATTTTGTCAAGTGCCAAATTAATTCTAGTAAATTCGAATTAAAAAGAAAATTATTTAACGAATTAGTGGTTTTGTAAATTAATTAGGGACTACTGTCATGGGATTGACAAAATTGAGGAATTGGAGGAAAGGGTTCAATTGAGAGAAGGTTAAATGAAAGGGTGATCTCATTAATTAGTAAAACTTCATGGACTTGGTTGCAATTAGTATAAAAAGTAACCAAACTCTTCTTGGCCAGCCATTTTATGCATTTTTCTAGCATCCCTTTTCTTTCTCTAATCCTCCATTGAAGCTCCCCACCCAAGCTCTCTCTCTCTAAGTTTCCTTACTCTAATTGCATTGCATGTCACATGCAGTGGCTTCATAGTAAAACACTCTCCCTTCTTAACCTCAAACCTCCTTTAAATTTGAAGTTGGAGCTAAGATTCTACTTATATAGGGGCTGTAATTCGTGGGTCTCAATTCCTCCAAGGTTAAGTAATTCAATTCATGAAATCTCACTTCAATTAAGTTGGTTATATGGAGTTTTAGTCACTAATAATGTAACTGTTATGCCTAGGTTTGTATTTACATGTTCTTGAGCTTGGAAATATCATGGTTGAAGATTATAAACTCTGAAAACTACCATGGTAAGTTGAATCGAGCTTGTGGGTTCTTAAAAATGTTGATTATAATTGAACATCGACAAGAGTTAAACTTCTTGCACATAGGGACATTCTTCATGATTCTGTAATTCTATGTTTTAGAGAAGAAAATGAACTCTGTTTCATCTCAAATTTAGTTTATAAGTAGTTTACATTGTCCTCTACAATTTTCACAGAAATAGACTTCTTCCAATTCCCCACCATTTTCACGTTATTCAGCACTGAAAATTCTGTCACTTTGGGGTGCGAGTTTTGGACAAATTTGGTTCAATTTGAATTTTCATTAGGTTGGAGACAAAATTAGGTTTCGGTGCAATGGATGAAATCAAATTAGACATTTCAAGCTTTCTAATGACATAAAATAGGGCAAATTTGGTGTTAAAATGGAAGAGTTATTGACTGATCAAAATTGGGTTAGAAAACTGCAAAATTCTTGAAAATATATGGATAAGGTGACAACAACTTTAAGGGTCCTTTTAGCAATGTTATTCTTTGAATCTAAAAAAGTGTAAAACAAGATAATTTTACCACACGCAATGAGCTTTATATCGGTATATGGCTTGTCGTGAACGGAGGCCAAACGATAGAGGTATTGCCGTCGGAAGTTTGGTCGTTGCACACTATGTGTAATTAGTTATTCACTTGGTGATTTTGGGCCTTAGTATTTTGTTTCTAGGCTTGACCCAATCTTCTATATTTCCAACAAATTGTTTTTCTTCGGCCCAAAATCTAAGCCTAATTTGATTCTAAAGTCAAACCTAATCCAATCTAACATGGATCTATCCCGAAGTCAAGTTGGCCCAGATTCATCCTATTGACTTTGACTGTTTACTCTCGTAGGAAAAATTTACAATTTTACCCTTTTCACGTGGTAATTTGCATTTGAGCGCATAGATTATATATTTGAGGATAATAAATGGCAGTTGTGCCCCTAATGCATAAAATTATGATTTTGCCCTTATTATGGTAAATTACAAGTTTGCTCCCTAGAGGTCAATAGTGACCGTTAGTCCTCCAGAAAGAGTATTTTGAATCCAGAATGTATTTTAAACCTGTTTAGATACATTTTGACTTATTTCGGTCACTTGCATTTTGTTATGTAATCTCGAGATTGATTTTACTTTATTTTCTATTACAAAGAAATGGTTTTTAATATGTTTTTGGGTATGTTACGATCAGACGAGTGCGACGCTAATTGAGATGGTGGCCCAGTTCAAGATTTGGACTGCTTGGGGGTATACGAGTCCCCAGAACTGTAACTGTTTTATTACTGTTTTATTAATATGTTTTATAAATGGTTTTAATAAATTAATTTGGGTGCATGAATGACTCATGGTTTTAATTACGAAACAGTTGGAAAGCATATGGGGACTCGTGGACTTGATGCAGTCCAGGGAGTATGTATGGCTTGATTTGGTAGTATACTAGCTAGTAGTTGGATTCATTAGGCGGGCCATAGTTATTGTACTATCGATCCACTTAGTCCGCCGGCTCCAGGCCCGACACGCAAGCTAGCCGCTGGCATGTGCGTGTGAGAGCCAAACTAGGTGTGTTGCGGCCACCACACAATGCCGGACCCAAGCCAACGTCAGGGGAAAGGCCCTGACGGTTCCGGAGGTTGACTCGGGCCAAGGTCACTTCAGATATGTTTTCATGGAAGCATATAGATTCCTTGACTTGGTTTTGATATTATTATCTGGTTTATTGATAAACTTAGTTTTATTTACTGTTTTGGTTGTGAGTGCAGCCCACCCTTTTCAAATCCTCTTTTGAGGGTGGCTCACTCACGGGGTACATTCGTGTACTCACCCATCAATTACTTGTTGTGTTTTTCAGGGTAGTTAGGATTCAGCGTTTCCTTTGACAGTCGAGTCTGTGGCGTAGGCTGTGATCCCTGCTGATAGAGGTACTTCTCACTATGTGATGGGTGCCACTGCCAGTTGTTTGTTAACTTCCGCTCCTCGTTTTCGAATTGCATCTCTACTGTTGTTTTCTCTATTGGTATATGATTTTGATTTTTAATGCTATAGCGTTTTTAGTGTTGTGTTTGATTTTGACGATTCCGATTTTACTCAGATTTCGAAACTTCGGTATTTCAAATTTATAGTCAATTCATATTTTCCCTGTTTTTGATCTGGTATTGACGCTTTGTGAAGCCTTGATGTGCGTGACCGATCAGTACGTATTTTAAGGTACCATAACAGTTACATGTGCTCGACTTCCGGGTCAAGACATGATATAAACCTAATCGAATATGCGTAAGTTTAAGGAAAGCAGTTAAATTAGTTAAAATGAACAATGTTTTCAAATTACTTTAAACCTTTTTCTTTTCCTAAACTTGATTCATCAAACTATATTTTCCGTTTGTTATACATGGCAAAGCTCTGGTCCCTTTTATTTGATTTTATCAAAATTGGGTATATTATCGAGAAACACTTGAGCACCGAGTATATAACAAGGTAAAAAATGAAAGTTAAAACATTAATGAAATATATATGCTGAAAACTTGTTATATAGAGACCATGAAAATAAAATGAAAAACAATTCTAGCCAGGGCCCATATGTTAGCCCCACTTTCCTAATTGAACCGTATGTGAGTCCAATCAGCTATTCATGGAGCAGATTGAGATGTTCCTCACGATCGTTGTTTGTATTAATGGGCCAAGCAATGAGGAGATGAACTCATTTGTTGATTGACTACCATACAAAATTAATTACTAATAGATAAAAATTTAATTGAGTTCAAATTATCTCATATACAAGGTTTAACCCGTGCGCTACGCCGCTTTTACATGTTCAAGTTCTTGCTTCATACATAATTCTAGTTTTAGTGTAATTCATTATAATTAATGAATTATAGTATAAGAGGGTTGGCTTTTAAAGAAGGGACTTCGGTTGGGCCTAAAGTGGGAGCTAAAAAGAAAATTACACCATCCAATAGGCCTGGTCTTTATGTTAATAAAATGCAGCAAAAAGGTAGATGTGTTGTGATTGCTGGAGAAAAAAATGATGATAGTTGTGTTGCTACCCAAAAGGTGTTAAATTCAATTGAGGTACAAGGGACTGACGTGATGATCTTTGGGAGGAACCAGGGACATGGAGCTCAGCATGATCTTGTCGGGTCGCAAGGAGGAGGAGATGTAGTTCATTCAGGTGATTTGGAGAAAGATAAGCATGATGATGGCATGCAGGTTGAGGTTGGAGTTACCAACAAAATCTCTACAAATTCTGTTTTATGAAGATTATTACTAGGAATAGTAGAGGCATAGGTTATGCTAATTTTAGACGAACAATGAAGGAGATGCTTCGTAATTTTAAGCCGAAGATTCTTTGTTTACTAGAAATTAAGGCTGATTTAGCAATGGTTGAAAAAGTGGCGAAAAGTTTGAAGTTCTCGGATTTCTTTGCAGTGCCTTCTCAAGGC
This sequence comes from Corchorus olitorius, assembly GCA_001974825.2. NCBI lineage: Eukaryota > Viridiplantae > Streptophyta > Magnoliopsida > Malvales > Malvaceae > Corchorus > Corchorus olitorius. The sequence goes on from AWUE01016663.1 coordinate 56,295, forward strand.
ATGGCGGGTGGTTTAGCTATTTTTTGGAATTCAGATGTTACGAAGGTTGAGGTGATTAGTTCAATTGCTCAAGGTATCCATACTACCATTGATTTTAATAATATGATTCAAGCAGTTTCTTTTGTGTATGTTAGACCTCAAAATTCCTTGAAGGAAATTTTTTGGAGGGACTTGTTAGAATTTTCAAGGAATTTGCCTCTTATGCCTTGGAGTGTCATAGGGGATTTTAATGATTTTGCTGCTTTAGAAGAAAGATGGGGTGGTAGTGGTGAAGGTCGTGATTTAGTAAAAAGAGTTATGCTTTTTCGTCTAGATAGGAAGCTTGTGATCTTGTGGATGTAGGCTCTTCGGGTTGTCGATTTACATGGGTTAAGAGGAATGGTGGTAGGGTGGTTTTACGGGAAAAGTTGGATAGAGTACTTTGGAATTTAAAGGCATTGGAGGCGAATCCAAATACTAAGGTTTCTATCTTACCGTGTCTTTGCTCCGATCATCATCCTGTGTTATGTGATTTTGAGAGTTTTAAGCCTTCAAGTGCTAATAAACCTCTCCGGTTTGAGGCGGCATGGCTATCTCACCCGAACTTTATTGAGATGTTTACTACAGCATGGGATAAAGGGGATGGTGTTTTATGCAAATCAATTTCGGAAGTGATAAAGGAGGTTAAGGTTTGGAAAGGTGAGGTGTTTGGTTGTATTCAAAAGCGGAAGCGGATCCTTTTGGCTCGTATCAGGGGCATTCAAAATTGTGAGGGGTATGGTGTTTCTGTTTTTTTACAAAAATTGGAAATTTGCCTTCGGGAGGAGTATCTACAAGCACTGCAGCAAGAGGAAATTTTATGGCTGCAAAAATCACGGTTGAACTGGATTCAGAATGGGGAGCGGAATACAAGATTTTTTCACTTGACAACAGTGGTAAGGAGGCAACGTAATTTAATTGTAGGCTTGAATGCTGATGATGTTTGGACTACAGATCAAAGTGCTTTGGGTGTTCATGTTGTTACTTATTTTTCTGATCTGTTTGCAAGGAAAGCGTGCTTCCCGCTTTCGGCAGCCTATGATAGATTCTGCCCCTTGTTAAATTCGGAGGAAATTGATAGACTTAATGCTCTGTTATGCTTGGAGGAGGTGAGGAGAGCAGTGTTTTCAATGCAAGGCCTTAAGGCACCTGGGGTGGATGGTATCCAGCCGATTTTCTACCAAAGACAGTGGGAGGTAGTGAAGGATACAGTTTTTCGGAGGAGGATAGGTAGTGTACAGTTTGGAGGTGCTCCATGCTCATATGGTTTTGATTCCGAAAGGGAATAGCACGTCCTCCCTTAAGGATTTTCGGCCAATTACATTGCTAAATACCTCATATAAGATTCTCTCTAAGGTCTTGGTGCAACGTTTTAGGCCGATTCTTCAAAGAATCATTGGCCCATTTCAAAATAGTTTTCTGGCTGGGCGAAGCACTTCAGATAATATTCTTATTACTCAGGAAGTTGTTCACTCTTTGATGAAACGGAAAGGTAGAGCAGGGGCTATGATTTTGAAAATTGATCTGCAAAAAGCATATGACAATGTATCTTGGCAATTTATCAGGGAGGTTCTTGTGTTTTATGAGTTTCCTTCGAGATTGATTGATCTTATTATGTTCTGCATTGGGAATATTGATCTGGTAGTTGTTTAGAATGGTGAAGTGCTTCCGGCGTTTAAACCACAACAGGGTCTTCGTCAAGGAGATCCTTTATCTCCATATCTATTTATCTTGGTGATGGAGAGATTGTCCCATATGATAATGGAAAAAGTGGAGCAAAAGTTATGGTGTCCGGTAAAATCATCTCGATTAGGACCAAGGTATCTCATCTATTTTTTGCGGATGATCTAATGTTATTTGTTGAGGCTTCTGATGTTCAGGTTATGATGATTAAAGATACTTTGGAAGAATTTGCCAAAGCTTCTGGCCTTAGAGTGAGTCTTGAAAAATCTAAATTATGGGTTTCGCCAAATATTCCTAATCAAGTTGCTTTGAGATTGAGTAATTCTTGCGGTATTCCCTTAACCCACAATTTGGGAACATATTTAGGGGTGCCTATTATACACGGACGGGTCTCAGAAACTACTTATGGGCATGTGGTTGACAAAGTCATTAGGAAGTTGGCTAGTTGGAAGGGTAAAGTTTTGAGTTATGCAGGGAGAAGAACTTTGATTCAATCTACTTTGAGCTCCATTCCAATCTATACGATGCAAACAGCCATGCTACCAGCAGCCTTGTGTGAAAGGTTAGATCAGGTGAATCGAAACTTTCTCTGGGCTGGGGAGGTGGAGAAAACACATGGACATCTTGTGAACTGGGATCGGGTTTGTCGACCGAAAGGAAATGGAGGGCTGGGACTGAGAAAGGCGAGGTCAACTAACATTGCTCTTTTAGCAAAAACAGGGTGGAAACTACAAATGAGACAAAATTCACTTTGTACAGAAGTCTTCAGAAAGAAATATCTTAAAGAAGCCCATTTTGTTGACATGGAGTCGAAAGGTGGATGTTCTTCTACTTGGAGGGGGATTTTGAAGACCTCAGATTGTGTTAGACGTGGCTTAAAGTGGTCTATCGGTGATGGAAAATCAGTGAGTTTGTGGTAGGATTGGTGGGTTGGAGATGGTCCCTTGATTAATTCAGTGCACTACAACCAACAGAATTTTTCAAGGGATATCAAAGTGGATACGTTAATTGATGAAGATGGAAATTGGAATTATGGTGAAATTAAAGATTTGCTTCCAGCTACAAAATTGGAAGAAATTCGGGCAATACCGAGCTCGCTTTATGCGAGATCTAATGATCGATGCATTTGGGGGTGGGACAAGCATGGTCAATTTTCGGCAAAGTCTGCATATCTTGGGCTTACGAATCAGTTTGGAGAGGATACTTGGGCAGGTCGATGCTCTTGGATATGGAGGCTTCCTGTGCCTGAGAGAGTAAGATTCTTCATTTGGCTTTTGTTCTTCAATTCTTTGAATACAAATGAAATTCTTTGTAAGAAAGGAATGCATTTGAATCCTTTGTGCAAGTTGTGTGAGGAGAATGTTGAATCTTGTGACCATATTTTTCGGCATTGCCCTTTTGTGGTTGGTTTATGGGGATGTGTTTATCGCCATTTTGGGGTTAAATTGGTAGAGTGTGAGGGTTTTCAAGATTGGTTGGCCTTAAATACTTCTAAAGTGAAATATATGCAGCTTCTTTTGGCTTGGGATTCTTTGTTTCCAGCAATTTTATGGGGTATATGGAAGGCTCGCAATGCTCTCGTCTTTCAAGAAACTAGGCCTTGTGTGGAAGCAATTCTAGCCTATGCATCAAAACTAGGTAGGGAGTCGAGTGAAGCTTTTACACTCAAGTGGAGCTCAACTCCTTCAATAGGCAGATTGATCATTTGGAAACCCCCCCCCCCCCAGGGGACACTTTTTTGCTTAACACGGACGGTTCGAGAAGGCATGAAGATGGGCATGCCTCTGCTAGTGGGCTCATTCGTGATTCTAGAGGAGATTGGGTTGTGGGGTACTTTTTGAATATTGGGGTTACTGGAAGCATGGAGGCAGAGTTATGGGGAATTAGACAGGGTCTACTATTGGCGAAAGCAAGAGGTATAGAGCGGCTTATTGTGGAACTTGACGCTATGGTGGTGGTTATTTATTTAACCACTACGGTTATTAATTCACATCCTTGTTACACTTTAATTCATGACTGCTTGGAATTACTCAAAGGAGAATGGATTTTGGAGGTCCGTCATATATGTAGGGAGGGTAACCGTTGTGCAGATTTGATGGCTAGCATGGCTCATGCTGCACCGCAAGGTGTTCAGATTTGTGAAGACCCCCCTGATCAACTCCAGCCGCTTCTTGTTGAAGATCGGTCTGGTAGCGGGGTGCTGCGATTATAGCTTTTATTTTATGTTCATATGTAGCAAAAAATTATAATTAACATGTAAAATATTTTAGAGATGAGCATGTAACATAAAGCATTTGTAATAAGCATTATAATTAACATCATAAGTTGTTTTGCTTAATAGTCAAAGTAAAATAAATTTTGATTCAAACATTAACAACACACCACTACGGAAAAAAACTCGATTTGCGACCACATTTTGGAACGGATTTAGTGCGTTCCAAAATTTGGAACCGCTTTTGGAATGGTTTTATGTAAATTGACTCAGGTGGTTTCAAAAACCGTTCCAGAAGTTTTGGAACGGGTAATGCCATTACAAAGATGGTTCGCAAACTTCGTGCCATAATCCGCGCATATATTTCGTGCCCAGTGGTTCCAAAAGTCGTTGCAAATTGTAACCAATTTTGGAACCATTGTTTTGAAACGGCTTTTGGAACGGATTTTTCTTTTGGTTCCAAAAGCCGTTCCACTCCAATTTTTTTTTTAAATAATTTCCCAGCCTGTGTTTTGGCTGGATAGGTTTTAAAGGCTTTGAGAACCAGAAACCTTATTTTGCAGTAGCCCTCACCTCCCTCTTTTCTCATTTTCTCCCAAAACTTTCTTTGTTGTGATATTTCATTTTCCTCCTTTTTTAAAGGTAGCATTAAATCCATGTAGCTCCTCACTCTCATATTGATCCATTTGACATTGTAAGTATACCATTAACAACTAACTTTAGTTTTATTAATAATGTATTGGGTTTTAATTAATATAAGTGTTTATTAATATAGTTTATGGGTCATTACATTATGTTGTTGAATATGGAAATGGGTTTACTGGTTGAGTTAAGAAGTTGTTAGTATATTGATATTGATTTTAGGTTGATTATATGCAATAGGGATTAAAGTGCATATATCTACAATTTAGGGGATCAATTTGCAAAATTAGAAAAGTTGAAGGAGCTAGATGCAAATATTTTGTTAGTATATTCTTTTTGTAATTATATTGTACGAATTATTTTTATATTCGGATATGGATTTTTGGTTGATTATATGCATTAGGGATTAAAGTGCTTTGATTTACAAGTTAGGGGATCTAATTGCAAAACTGTAAAAGGTCAAGGAATTTGTGGCAAAAATTTTATAAGGTGATATATTTGATTATAAAAGGACAAGTTCAGTGATATAGTTTATCTTTGTGTTTATTATGTCAAATTTATTATTGGTGTAGCAATTTATATAATTATTGTTGTAATTCATGAATTCATCATTATTAATAGTATTTTCCATTTATTTTCTAGTGAAAATGGAAAACAGGCTATGGATATATAATAGGAATTTACCTAATTGTGGAGGTATTTTTAGATGAGTTTGTAAATGGGGTGGAAGAATTTATCAACTTTGCTACACACCAATATCAGTATATGAGCGAGGATCAAATAAGATGTCCTTGCTATAATTGCAAAAATAGGAAGTTCTTGAGTCCAAATGATGTGAAGTTTCATTTGTATCGTTGAGGGTTCAAAGATAGATATTGGAATTGGACTGCTCATGGGGAAGAGGCTTGGCCACTTAGTGAGGCACAAGGATTTCTTGAGAGAGCACCTGAGGTTCTAGCGCAAATGTCTCATTGGGGTGATTATGAGAATATGACATGGGATCAACGGATGATTTTTTATTCTGCCAGAGCAACTTTTGAACATCCTTCGAATAGTGAAGCATGACCAAGTACTGTTGCTCCAAAAGCTGAGGAAGTTGGTGAACCCAATTTCAATGGTGACCGTATGGTACATTTGGATGACAACTTTTCTAATGTGATCAAAGCTTCTGACCAGCCTCTATATGATGGATGTCAGACATACTCCAAACTTTCTGCTGCTGCCATACTTTTGACTCTCAAGTCGGATTCCAATATGACTCTCAATTACTGAATTTATTCATTCTTTTCCTTATGTGGAAACGATATGAGGATGCATTAAAAGCTGCAGAGGATGCGGCTGGTGATGATGAAGCGGCTCTTGCTGCAATTGATAAGTATCAAATATGGATCAATGTTGCTGGAGGCTCTCGAGGTCGAGTCTATGGGTTAGGTGTTTTGGCACAATTAGGACCACGTGCCACTGTTAGCCCTCAGTTTTCGACCACACAAGAACTGAAAAACACAGTTCAGCAATTGCAGCAGCAGCTAGCCGATAGGGATGCACAGATAGCCAAAAGGGATGCAGAGCAGGTCGAGGCAAATCACATTAATGATCTATTCAGGGAGTCTCTTATTGCCTCGCTTACACAAGCTGGTATCAACTTGGACTTGTCAGCCCTGTCTTCTATGAGGCAAACTTCAGGACAATCAACACGAGATCAGGTGCAGGACCCAGTTAATTCTTCTGATCAGAATGTTTAGAATCATCTATTTAGTGTCATTGGCTACATGGTAGTTCATAGAAAATTTGGCCAATGATTATTTTGATCTATATGTACAAGTACTGTAACTGTACATATACAATATTTTGCATATTAGGTTCTAATATTGACCTTTAGTGTCGTTGGCTATTTTGCTACATGATAGTTCATTGAAAATTTGGCCAATGACTATTTTAATCTATATATGTACAAGTACAGTAACAATACATATGCATCCTAAATGGTAATATCAATTAGTTTTTTTATTTCATTTTTAAAAAAAATTTTAGAAAATAAGGCTAATTTAATTTTTTTTAATTATAAAAATATAAATAATTTTTTATTATAAATCCAAAGGTTACAAAGGCCGTTACAGAGCATATTTGGATTTACCAAATTTCACTACATGAAACGGTTACAAAGTTGGTTCCAAACCATTTGTACCGGATTTTGGAACCAAATATGTTTTACAACATGACATTACATACCGTTCCCGAAGCCGTTCCTCATTTATTTTGGAACGAAAATAACGCGTTACAAAGTAGGTCAAGAATAGGTCCATGGACCAATTTTAGATTCAGTTTTTGGAACCACTTTCTCCGTTCCAAAGTGTGGAACGGGAATTAATTTTCCGTTCCCAAGCAGTTTGTCACTAGGCATATGGGAACGGATTCCATGTTAGTTCCTGTTACCGTTCCAAACCAAATCTGGAACGATTTTCCTACGATTTTTGGTTCCAAAATTCCGTTACAAATCGATTTTTTTTTAGTGCACATAAACATCCAACCAACCATCATTTTGCTTTAACAACAAATAATGTTATGACATGAGCATCCTATCATTCTTGACGAAAACTTTCATATAATAAAAACATACATGTATATGTATGCTTGTTAAATAAAGCTTCACTAAATATCTATAAGTTGTTTTGAGGTCATTGAGATTTTAAAGAAAAATGCCACCGTTGATAAGATTGTCAAGTGGAGTGTACCTTGTATCTGCAAAATCAAAATCAGGATGAAATATATAAAAACATGTGAAGTTATCATAACATGCATTTCTCACTAAGCATCAACAAAACAATCAATAGCAACTTACTTAAGGAGTTCATGAGTAAAGAGTAGCTTCTCAATGCTAGATGAGATAAGTATTACAACAACTAGTTTTTTGGCCCGCGTTTCGTTGCGGGGTCGAAAATTTTATGAAGCGATCTTTGTGAATCTTTGTTAATCGAACATTTGGATAAAAAATAATATGAAATTAAATAGATTGTCAATCGAAATCACAAAATTTCAAAAGTATTTTTTAGAATTGAAACATGAAAATTAGCTTTTGAGTCTTTCATGAAAGTTGTAGATCATAAAATTACCTTTTAATAGACACCTGAATTACCTTAATTGCATAAATAGAACAAAGAAAATAAAAAAAAATGAAGCGTTAAATCGAGTAAGATAGAATTTGTAAAGGACTAAGTAGCATAAAATAGAAAAGTAAGAGGGTCATCTGATAACTAATTCAAATAAGAAAATATTTCTTAATAGATATCTTGAAACAAAAAAATTCCCTTTTGAACCTTTCATGAAACCCGCAGATCAAATTAACTTTCGGGTTCTTCATGAAAGTCGTAGATCATATAGTAACCTTTTAACCGACACTTGAACAACTTTAATCGGACATGTGGATCAAAAATTATATGGTATTAAATAAACCAACAATCGAAACGACCAAATTTAAGAAGCATTTTTTTGAATTAAAACATAAAAATTTGCTTTTGAGTCCTTCATGAAAGTTGTAGATCATGAAATTATCATTTAATAGACATATGAATCAACTTAATCGGACAAATAGAACAAATAATAAAAAAATAAATCTTAAACGTTAGATTAAGATAGAATTTGTAAAGGATTAAATAGTATAAAGTAGAAAAATATGAGGGTCATTTGATAAATAATCCAAATAAGAAAATGTTTGTTAATGGAGATCTTGAAGCATAAAAATTCCCTTTTGAACCCTTCATGAAACTCGCAGATCAAATTTAGCTTTCAGGTCCTTCATGAAAGTTGTAAATCATGCAATAACCTTTTAACCGACATTTCAATAACTTCAATCGGACATGTGGACAAAAAATTATACGAAATTAAATTGACCGGCAAGCAAAAGTACAAAATTTCGGAAGCATTTTTTAGAATCAAAACATTAAAATTGGCTTTTGAGTTTTTCATGAAAATTGTAGATCATGAAATTACCTTTTAATAGACACTTGAATCACCTTAATGGGACAAATAGAAAAAAAATACAAAAATAAAAGCCAACGCGTTAAATCGCCCAACCTATAAAAGGACTAAATAGCATAAAGTATAAAAGTGTGAGGATCATTAGATAAATAATCCAACACAAAAATATTAGTTTATGGAGAATGGGACTCGCAAATAGTAACTTTTTCACAAAGTTCCAAAAATACCCTCAATAATCAATCCAAATAACGAAAAAACCGAGCATAAAAGTACTAAAATACCCCTACTCATTTGTTCTTCAAAAAATGAGAAGTTAAGGTTGGATAGATTTTTTGGTATTTTCAAATTCTCATATTATTGTTTTTTATATTAATAATTGAAGGATTGAAAGCTTGCATTTGACTGATAACTCCATTCTCTCCTCCTAATTTGCTTTAGAAAACATCATCATTTAAAGATTGGTCAAGGTTGCACATTAACTTTCACTAACCATATAAATCATGAATAAAATCTATGACAAATATATATATAATTATATGAGATACACTAACTATATACATTATGGAAAAGAAGAAAATAGATGAAAATTTAGAGGCTTTAATTTGCTTTAAAAGTCCAGTATTCATCAACTGTTATTGATTTGGAGGTTTCTTTCAAGTAATATATAGGCAGAGATAATTTTGAAAAGTGATAAAACTGTCTTTTTTGATATGGAATAATCATATCTACATACTACATCAGACAATGTATTAATTAAAAAATTATCATGATTTAAATCTAAAATATAAGATCATGTACGTGTATTTACTGTTTCCCCTTGTTAGGAGCTACCAATTATCATATTTTAAATCTAAAATATATGATGTAGAAGTGTGTTTAGCATTTCTCCTTGTTATGAGCTACTATCATTCAGCTAAATTTCTTTTCACTAAAGAATTAATATTATAATTTATAAATCATAAGTCTAGTCTAAAACCAAGGACATTGCAGAGTACATAGCATTGGCATCGTAAAATATACCTGTTGATCCAATAAAAGGCAGACGAACGTCTCCAGGTGTAACGAAGTGCTAAAATGTCGCTACCAGAGGAGAAAGGTTGTGTTGTTTAAGGACTCCCTGTTACGTAATTCCAGATCCTAAGATTTAGGGGGTAACGCTTATCTGCAGCATGATGACGTGGCTACTCTCATATCTATAAAAGAAGAAGAAACACTTCATGGGGGGGGGGGGGGGGGATCTTTTTCCAAACAAAAACAAAAGGTTCAATCGACAGTGCTCTCTGGGAATTCAAGTTCATTAGAGGGAGTTTTACTAGTTGGAGGACCGCGTACAAAGAGTCCTCCCATAGGAAATTAGGATCTCGAAGTTAGTGCGTCAAGAGGGCGATCAACGTTAGAAGATCGTCGTGTAATTTTGACCACAACATCTGGCGCCGTCTGTGGGAACCGCTTTTCGAACAGAAGCCATGACCTCACCGAGCGAAATAGCACAAACAAGCAAAACACCTCCCGGCCTTCCGTTAGGAGCACGGGTGGGGGAGCTATTTCCAGAAACCCCAAACGTCCCGGGAGCAGCCTCCAATGACGCTAGCCTGATGGTCGATGTGGATGAGCGCGCTCTGCCGCGACCAGACCCACCTCGAACTCCCATCCCGCAACCAGCCACTCCGACATCCGTTGCTGAACTGCTGTATCGGTTCAATCCGTTATGAACCTATGGATACAGCGGACGGGCGGCTCCAATCGCTCGAACCTGTGGAAATAGCGGACAAGGGAGACTCCGGAACAGAAGTGGTGCAGAACGACAGCCCGGACGCACGAAACGAACACAGAACGGCCAAGCCGGAGCCTGTCGATAAGCCAACAAGGATAACCTTGAGGACGGACATACCAGAAGGAACAACTCAAATCAGTTCCATACTTGGTCCGGACGAACAAATGGACATGACAGAATTTCTTCAAGACAATGCGGATGTTTTCGCATGGACACCGGCTGAGATGCCAGGGATAGACCCTAAGGTCATGACCCACCATCTGAATGTGGATCCAACAGTCAAGCCAATAAAACAAAAGAAGCGTCAATTTTCCTCTGAGAAATTCACAGCAATAAGGGAAGAAGTGGATAAGCTCCTAAAAGCGGATTTCATAAGGGAGGTTCAATACCCCGATTGGGTGTCGAACGTAGTGATGGTCAAGAAGGCCAATGGGAAATGGAGAATGTGTGTGGATTTCACAAACTTGAACAAAGCTTGTCCCAAAGACAGCTTTCCGTTGCCTTCCATCGATCGACAAAGCTTATGGTCAATACCTTCAGGACTGCAAGTTTCTCCAAGGGAACCAATGAAGACGAGCTGCGCACCAACTTGGACCTTCTGGAAGAAGTAAGACTGGATGCCCAGCTCAGGCAAGCTAATAGATCGATGCAGGTCAGCCGTTACTATAACCAAAAGGTTCGTCATCGGCAATTCCAACCTGGTGACCTGGTGCTGAGAAATTGCGAAGCTAGCATGCCCGCAGGAGAGAGAAGGAAGCTGTCGCCCAATTGGGAAGGCCCATACCAGGTCACCAAGGTCTTGGGAAAAGGGGCCTACAAGTTGAAGGACATGGACGGCGAACAAATTCCAAGAACGTGGAACGCCGCACACCTAAAGAAGTACTTCCAGTAATATGAATTTGATAACTTTCCAGCACTTTAGTATTCAGCATTTTAGTATTCAGCATTTTAGTATTCAACATTTTAGTATTCAACATTTTAAGTATTTAGAATTTTAGGTTTCAAAGGATGTAATAAGGGTTGCCACTCTAGCCCTTTATTGCCAAAACAGTTTATTTTTCTTAGAATAAAGGTTAATTCGGAATTCAGAATCAAACGAAGTGAAGGACGGTCGTCAACACTAACGATCACTAACTTTTAACAAGAGCCTCACAAAGGTCACTTGCCAGAGTCGTTAACTCTAACGAGGACCTTAAATAAGGTCACTTGTCAACAAGCTAGAAATCACGATCGTCTGAAGCATAGACATCGTAACAAAGGGAAATTAAGTACACCCTAAACAAGCATGCTCATAAAAACGTTTTCAGAACAGCGGCACACCTAAATTGGTAACCCTGTAAACGGAGAACCGAACGTCTCCTCGACAAAACCAAGGAACAAAAAGAGATTGATATCATGCAGGATCATTCAAATAACAAATAACATAAGCAAAAGCCTCATTCGAGCCAACCATTCAAGTTATTACAAAGAGATTGTTCTATGAACACCACAGAAGGTGTGAAAACCAATGGGGAAAGAAAATCATTTATTCTTCAGGCGCTTGCGTTTGCTAGATTTGGCTTTCTCTTCTTCCGCCTGGGCTTGGCCCCCCTCGCCGGTAAGAGTACTGGAGGAGTCATGGATATTTTCATCAGTGGGAGGGGTCCCGACGAACTCTGGGAGATCAGGAGGCAACTCGACTTCTGCAGGAACGATCTTCTCCTGCTCCATATAGGCATCCAGTTTCAAATTCAGTATAGGGTCTTTGATATACCCAGGGGGAAGCTCGGTGGCATCGAACTTGATTGAAGAAAGGTCGGGAAGTGGGTGCTGCTTCTGTATCGCATAAATAGAAGAGTCCCTGGCCAAATTCATTTGGGCAGCAGTTTGCTCGTAGAACAAATCAATCTGCGCCTGGAGTTTTTGATTCTCCCACTAAAAGGAACAATTAATTAGACGAACGTCTCCCGAAGTCGTAATGGTTAAATCAAAGTAGAACAAATCTTACCTTCAGAGCTGATTTCTCCTGAGCCCACGCCGATCGTTCCTTGCGACGGGCATTCCTTCTTCCATCAAGGATTGGTCCCTCTCTGGATACGAGCCCTCTCTTCCTCCAGCTGTTTCTTCGTTCCCTCCAGAGACCTCAGCGCTTCTGCCAGATTCTCTACAGCTTGCCTAAGCTGGGTCTCTTTCTCCTTCAGCTGGACGGTGACCCGATCGTGCTCCCATTGTTGTCGGCTAAGAGGACCGCCAGGCATCCTCTCAGCAATGAATTTGGACAGCTCAGGGGCATACACGGCGATGTCGTGTTCGTATGCGGCGAAATTGGCTCGGGCAGAGACCAGGGCCTACAAAAGAAAGGAGCACACGTTAGCCAGAGCCGTGGGCGATTTAACAAGCGCTCGTCGCCAGATCACTTACTTGGGTGTTAGCCGCTACCATGATAGCAGCTCTCTCCAGTAGCGTGAGAGTTCGAACAGCCTCAAAATCCTTTGGATTGGCGTAATTCAATCCATAGGAAAAGAAAGCCGCCATCAGATTCAGAACGTCGGGAGGACCCTCTTCCTTAGAATCCCTCTTGAACCAGTCGCTAAATCCCCCGCCAGAAAAAACTCCGGAGAGGAAAGCTGGAAGGCTGAAGGACGTCCCAGGGGCAGAGGAAGCGGCGTTCTTGGAAGAAGACGGATCAGTGGGGAGCGTCAGCAGTGGTGTAGGAATGTTAACTTTGACCCGAGGGAATTCGATCTCCGCTGGAACGTGTTCGGGAGTCGCTTGAACTGGGGGGCTGGGGATCTGAGAATGAGGAACGGCAGGGATGGGAGACAGTTTCTGAAGGAACACCTGACGAGAGGCATCCTGCTTGGCACGGAGCTGAGCCAGTCTTTCATCGTCCATCCCGGCTGCGGTAATGTCAGCAAGATCTTCTTCTGAAAGACAGGGGAAAGCAGTTAGGGTAATAAAACTTAACCATGAGACATTAATCATATGCACAAAGCATATAGAAGACAAGACTAAACACCATCAGCAGAACCCTGTGGTTCGGAGACTGGAGAGGTTTGAGAGAAGGGAGGACGACCGGCAGCTAGGGCTAGGGCATTTAAAGCCATCAAGCCTTTTCCCTTACCACGATTTCCAGGATCCAAGGTTTGCGTTCCAGCAGGGGAGGAACCCTTGTCCAACCATCTTTTCCACTCCAAACTTTGGGGACGAGCGTCTTCTCCACAAAGTTGACCTCAGAGGACATAAATGGATGTCCTTCAACCCCTATAGTGTTCACAATAATGGATTCGTCAGCGTCAACCTCTTTACCATTCAATGGTCTTCTTCTGCGTAACGGTCAGGGGAAGGCAAACCCCGACGTCGACGTCCGTACAATCTTTCATTTTCGAGGGCAACGGACTGAGGCCACTTAGCACCAGACGAGCATCATGGATTAATTCCTTGTACTGAAAAGAGTGAGTGTCCAAATACTCCAGCTGCTTAATATCGTCAGGACTCAAATCGGGCACTATGGCATTATAGCTTTTGGTATCGATGTCCGTCCATCGAACTTCGATCGGCCATGTCCATCCTTTCTTTATCTGGACCCCGAAGAATTCAGGCTTCCACTTGCGCCAGCTGGAGGGGCAGTCGAACCATGCCTTTCCTTCCCTTCGGTTAAAGCTGATGAACCCTCCACTCTTGGAAGCTTTATACTCATGACAGAATAAGTCCAGGCTCGGCTTCCAATTCATGTAGATAGAGACAACAATATAACACATGACCTGCACCCAACCATTGGGAGTGATTTGAGAGGCGGCAATGTCATAGAAATCCAATATCTCCCAGACGAACGGATGCCCGGGCAGTCTGAAGCCACACTCAAACATTACCCGAGTGAAAAAAGCACGACAGCCCCCCCTGCGCAGATTGTACAGCCGATCGTCTTCTGTGGGGTAGCAGAATTTGAACCCAGCAGCTGAACCCAAACCAGCCTTGCATGCCATGGCCTTGGCAGTCTTGATGGAGATGGTGTCTCCTCCTTTCAAGTACTTGGAGACGACTTGGTTGGCAGCAGTGAAAACGACGTCCACTCGGTTGTTGTACTTAATCACCCACCTCCTCTCTTGGTACGCGGACGAGCTTGCCATGCTCCCAGAGTCCCTTCTGCTCTCTTGGGCAGAGATTGTTTCAGGGACAGGAGCAGCTGCTGAAGGTTTGGAATGATGATTGTCATGACATGATGCCTCGGCGTCTGGGTTATGAACGCCCTCTGGGATTTTAGAGACGTCAGCAGCTGACGGCTTCGCCACGGCGGACGAACTAGGAACAGCAGAATGGGCAAGGGGAGATAAGCTACCAAAGATGTCCTCGAATAAATTTGGGTGGGTATCTATAGGGAGGCTCGGAATGATGGGTTCGGGGTTTTTCCTTTTCCTAATCAGCTTAGGACCAGACGAACTACTTTCCTCTGAGGCTCGGTGATTGGAATCGAGACTGAGTTCCACCCCCAAACTTGGAGACTTCGATATATCCTGGGAATCTTCTGACGCAGACATAATAACAACAAAAATCCAACCCAATAAAACCAACTCTTAACAACACAAAACCTTACCAAGCTTGGCTTGCAGCTCGGGAAATTCACGACCCAAATCTCTGAGGAAAGCCCTTGGGGAACCACCGGAAGAAGACGAACTAAGAACCTCAAGCGGCTGATCAATTTCCCCTAGGATCGCCGTCGTCAAAAAGCCAGAAAATCCCGGAAGATGTATGTGGAGAAAACTGTCGGATTCCAGTCAGACCTAGGCAAAACAGTAAACTGTCTACGAATAAGAAGAAATGGCAGAGACTTGAACAGAGAAAGAACCCAAGACATACATTAATCAAAATCACACCATAAAACACAAGCAGCAGCAACAAAAGGCAAACCAAGGGTTGAACCAGAAGAAAACAACAAGGAGAAAGCAGAAAAGAAAAAAAAAACGAGAGCCTGCGTTTATGAACAGTTAGGTTAGGGAAAGTGGAAAATGGAAGGTCGCAATTTTTTACCTTTAAGACCCGCGTTTGGAAGCTGGGCAAGCGCAATCATCGAACGACGGAGAGCGAGCCACGTAGCAATTGATAACACGTGTTGAAAGATGAAGCCCGCCAGAAATTTTGAAATGCTTTAAAACTCAGCGTTTTTACTAGAAAAGGATATGAAAAGGTGCTAACGGAGCGTCGAACGGCTAAACCCCGCTCAACTCCGCGATGGAATGTAAATAAAGTAGAAGCCCAACGGGATGGAGCAGAACGCCACTGAAGCCCGAGATGGACGAATCCTGGTCTTAACGATACAGTCGTCTAAAATAACCACTTTATGGTCACTTAAACGACTGGGGGGCTGATGTTGATCCAATAAAAGGCAGACGAACGTCTCCAGGTGTAACGAAGTGCTAAAATGTCGCTACCAGAGGAGAAAGGTTGTGTTGTTTAAGGACTCCCTGTTACGTAATTCCAGATCCTAAGATTTAGGGGGTAACGCTTATCTGCAGCATGATGACGTGGCTACTCTCATATCTATAAAAGCAGAAGAAACACTTCATGGGGGGGGATCTTTTTCCAAACAAAAACAAAAGGTTCAATCGACAGTGCTCTCTGGGAATTCAAGTTCACTAGAGGGAGTTTTACTAGTTGGAGGACCGCGTACAAAGAGTCCTCCCATAGGAAATTAGGATCTCGAAGTTAGTGCGTCAAGAGGGCGATCAACGTTAGAAGATCGTCGTGTAATTTTGACCACAACAATACCAAAATAAGTTTGTAAGTTTAATAAATATTAAGTCTGGAATGCTTACCAAAAAAAATATTAAGTATGAACTGAAGCCTTGAATGTGTAGAGATTGAAGCAGAAGAGATTTTAAATGAAGTACTACTACTTTCTACCTCCCTGATTCTAAAGAATAGTAGCAGCTGCATGCATTCTTCCCTAATCTCCTCCCATTTTTCAATATTTCCCTCTCATCAAGACAAAAAAAAGGAATCAGTGAACGATCCAAGTGAAAGACAGAACATGGAAAAAGAATAATGGAATAAGAATGAACTTACCAAGCAAGTTCCTTTAGCCACCATAAGATGCTTGATTTCCTATATTCTCTGAAACATTTATCTAAATAAGATAAGTATATACAGAAATTAAGAATTCTAAGTCTTTCTTGTATCTCCATAGTTTCAAAGCCACTTACCAAGCTGTTATAGTTGATACTGACATGCAGCTTCATGAGACCTAATCTTCTTACTTTTTTTCTTCTTCTCAACCCTGTGGAAAACCCAAAAACAATCAAAACCATGTCAAGACCAGAATAAAGTAGTGAAAGGAAGAAGGAAAAGGGGAAAAAGAAGAAATAGAGAATGAAAGAATTCGAAGAGAGGAAAGTGAAAAATCCAGAAAGGAAAATATGGAGATAACCAAAAAGTTGCTCAAGAACTTTGGGTCGACCTACATGTTTTCCACAGCAAAACAATTAGAAAACGAAGATAGATAAAGGAATACATTTAAAATGAGGTTTACAACAATGATAGTATTATATATTAGTATATGTAATCAAAGCTCAAGACTTAAAACAATGCCAAATGGAATCTGATAATTAGGGAGTTCTTGAAACACAAAACCATTAGTTTTCGTTTAGAATTGATTATAAATGAATCAAACATTAAACACAACATTTGAATCTAATCAAATGAAATATGATAAGTAAGTTTAGAACAATGACAGGTAATCAAACATTACCTCCACTTAAAATCACAACAACAATCTTCTTGCTCCGATGCGTATGTAATCATCAATATAACCAAAAATGAAATTGAAATTCTATTTATTCAATCATCCTTTAAGAACTTAATTAGTGTACGTTCATTGTAACTAACAAAAAATCACCTGCAAATGGCTCTTGATATGAGCAACACTAAGACCCTTGATGTTCATTAGTTGCAAGACCAGTTTCCGGAGTTCCTCCTGCACCGAACATCACATATGAAAAAAAAAAATCGGTTTGCTCCTTGCCATACATGGTTTGAAATGTCCCACATGTAAAGAAATTATATAAGGAGCAATCTGAATCTTAATCTCCTGACTGCCTAGTCTTTCCATTGCTAGAACATTCAAAAAAAAATCTTAAAAGACAAAAAAGTAATAAACTCTCACTTCAGATACGGATATATAGGTGAAACATACTAAAGTATAGGGGATAAACTTGAGATGAAAAACAGTAATTTAACAAATTTAAATCTACTTTGCAATTTGTACAATTGGAACTTAGAATAACAAATTAATATTAATATTACAATCATTAGAATGAAACTCTCTGGAACTTTTTTTCAAGCATTATAATTACATGAGACTAACAAAAAAGAGCAAATCCACTTGAATCAAAATTCTAACAATATATATTGCTGACAACCATTGCCAGTAGGCAGTGAAGCCAGGCATCAGCAGATATAATGAAAAATCTGATAGTGCAATCATGTATTAAATCTTCAATGCATAAAAAGTTGATGCTCATTATCATCAATGTAAAAGGAGCTCACCGAATCATAAAGAAGAGGCAACCAAAAGCATTGAGGTGTAGGAAGGGTTTTCCATAAGCTGCAATTTGAAAAGAAAAATTACAGAACAAACTTGCTCTTGTTATGATCGTGATTATGATGATAAATTGCCATAAAATGATAAAATCTATGGTCAGCAGTACCCAGGTGTCAATTAACAGATATAAGAAGGCCTTTACATATGGCCAGACTTCTATTTACTAAGTAACTTTTTTGGCACAAAGACTTCTATTTACTTTATATATAGTGTCCTGATATTTGAGAAAATGTCTCCAGAATATGACTAAAATAACAGATAATGATCCAAATATGTACCGATATAAGAGATTCCACAGGTAGCCGAGTAGCATCTGTAGTTTTTCCATCATGAATCTGCTGAAGCAATTTCTTGAAATCTCTATACCTATGATGCATCAAACGTACGTTAGGTTGGCTTAACATTTTTTTAATTTTAATGACAAATTATGGTAGTATCCTTTATAATATGGCTAAATAGCCTTTTTGCCCCCTGAACTTTGAAACTTTAGGCCAATTTGTCCCCTGAACTAATAATTGTGCCACATTGCCCCTTTAATTTTCAAAAGGGTTTTGCTAAATACCGCCCCATTATTACTTATCACCGCCCCCCCTTTTGACAGTTTTGCCCTTTGTTCTATTTTCAAAATTTGAAATCCTCTGCAATCTTCAAGAACGCTCAAGAACATTGAAAAATTTTCAAGAACGCTCAAGAACGTGGAATAAGCAACAACTCCGGAAATGGATTCGCCATCGAACGAGGTAAGGAAAATCGTAAAATTATATGAAAATGGTCGGTGCCGCCCTGCTAGGGCGGCACCGACCAAAAAATTTTTTTTTTTTTAAATTTATTTACATAATATTTTTAGCATAGGGTAGGGTTTTTTTCCCTTAAAATTGGTAATTAAATTTTGCAGGTTGAATTGGAAGATTTTGGTGGTGATGGTAATGATTATAGTTATGCATTCCTAACTGAGGAAACCTTTGCCACCGATCATCAGGCATTCAATGGGCAAAATGATATTGCAGTTATCTGGAACTTCGAGTTAGTATT
>AWUE01016674.1:0-63013 GCA_001974825.2 Corchorus olitorius
GATTTCGTGAAGAATTTGGAGAAGCTTCGGAACTTAGGATTTGGAAATAGAGTGAACAACATCCTAGACGCGATGAAATTGCAAAACAAGAAAAGAAGCAAATGATGAAGTTTCTGATGCTCCCCGTGAGTGGGGAGGTACCCCTTGCCGCGAACGGGGAGGTTCCTGACAGATTGCGATTTTTGGCAGATTTTCCTATTTTCAATGGGCTTTTCTCCAGATTTGATCTTAAAATAAATCCCACGACTTATGGGCTATGTCAAGTCTAAAGTTAGCTATTTTCCTAGTCTTTTAGGATTTCAAACTTATTTATTAATTATTTATTTATTTCCTAGTTATTTTAGGATTAGGTTTTAGCCCCTATATAAAGGGAGCCTTTGTACACAATTCTAGACACTCTTTCTCTTTTATTCTTCTCTCTTCTACTTTTCTTGTTCCTGGTTTTCATCAATTATGAGATAAGTTTTTCTCTCCAATTCCATGCTAGACTTTTAGGTTGATTTGTGAGATTTATGTTCTTAACCTTATTATTTATCTTGGTATTTTATGATTTCAGATTTATTCTTATGTTTTTATGATTCTAATTGATTTGGTGGCCAACTTATTAATTAGGGTTATAAATCTATTGCTAGTTGGAATTCTATACCGTTTGGTTAGGTTTCACATGGTAGCAACTAGTGAATGGGAGGGGTTATCGAAAGATAGCTGGAACTCACTAGGAAATTATGAATGCGAATTGAATGCTCGCCCGTTTGGGGAGTGTTATTTGTGTAGGCTATAATTCACTATGCTCAATGTTGTTGAACCTTGAATTCTTTGTGCGTTTGCCATAGGACCTCAATTAGGCTAGTTAATAGCATTCGCTTTAATTAGTATTGTGGTGAATACATGGGATTGATTAGCGTTTGTTGTCAATCTACGCCTTCTATCTTGATGAAATTGTTAATATCTTTTGTTTCAATGATCAGATCAACCTGAATAGTCGATGCTTGGGATTGGAGTATTTATTTATCTTGTTGCTTAATTTTATTATTTTCTTGTTTATTTATTTTATTGTTCACATAATTCACAAAACCCAAAAAATTGTTAGTCTTAGGATTAATTAGAGTAAACTAGTTTACACAACTCTCTGTGGGATCGACCTGAACTTAGCCTGTGTATAGGAAAGTTTAATAATTTATTTTTGGTGATAAACGACACCCATCACTTATTGATGCAGGAAGTCTAGATAATGATGGTAAGATTACGAATCTGACAAGAAAATGCAATAACTATGTAATGTATGCATGAACTTCATGAAATGATTCTGTTTTTGGCTTTAAATATCATGTATTATATATACAATACATCTTATTTTAATTACTATAAAGTTTTACAAGGTATGGTCATTGCAGTACTTGTACTAAAAGCTTGACAAGTTAAATAACTTGAACTTTGCAGGATATATAGTGAAAAGAGACTCAATCTCATTATCAGAGGAAATTCCTGCCTGGAGAAGGTCTGATATTCCATGGAGCAGCAGGGATCCAGAAACGCAGAAAGCTATATTTGGACTTTCTTGTACAGGACCAAAAATTTCCAGATTAACCAACTTGATTATTTCCAACACATTTCAGGAACTTGATGCATCAGCCTTGAAATTGGTTCCTAACATTTTACCTATAGGTCCATTATATGCTGATGACCAAATGGGAACTTTTGTTGGAAACTTACGGCCTGAGGACACAATTTGCTTAAGCTGGCTTGATAAACAAACTGCCGGCTCTGTAATTTATGTTGCATTTGGTAGCACAGGGATGCTTTCCCCACAACAAGTAGATGAATTGGCACTTGGTCTTGAACTAACTGGCCTTCCATTTTTATGGGTAATCAGACGCAACTTTTCAAACGAATCAGTCACAAAATTCCCAGAAGGATTTATTGAAAGGGTAACTGATCGTGGAAAAGTTGTCGAATGGGCGCCATAGGAAAAGGTTTTAGCTCACCCTTCTGTTGCTTGTTTCATAAGTCACTGTGGATGGAACTCCATTATGGAAGGCTTGAGCAAGGGAGTACCCTTCCTATGTTGGCCTTATTTTGCTGATCAGTTACATAATAAGAGGTTTATTTGTGAGGTTTGGAAGAATGGTTTAGGGTTGGACCGAGATGAAAATGGAATCATAACAAGGCACGAAATAAGCATGAAGGTAGAAGCATTGCTCTCATGTAATGTTATCAAAGCAAATACCTTGAAGCTAAAAGAACTTGCCAAAAACAATGTGAACGAAGGTGGGTCTTCTTTCAAGAACTTTAAGAGATTTATTGAACAGATAATAGAGTGTCTAGACCAGAGTAATCTCTTATAAGCAGAATTTAACTAAGTTGTAAGAAATATCAATGAATTGTTCATCTTCATTAGAGCAGTTGTGTCATGTCATGTCTTTTTCAAGAAATGTAATTGATAAGTGAAATAATTTACACTATTTAGACCTCATTTAGATTATATTTTGAGTATTTATATTGCATTTTCTTATGCTATTTATGATATATTCTCACATTTTGTGTTTTTGAGCTTGTAGATTAATTTGGAGTGATTTTAGGGAGAAAATCATAACTTTCAATCCGGAGATCCATTCGAGTCAATTCAAGTGTCCGTGGAAAGAGGATTCAAGGCTCTACAACTTTCATTAAGGACATGGAGGCTAATTTTGACTTGAAGAGAGTGAAAACGTTGAAGAAAGTTGAAGTTCGGTGAAATCTTGACGAACTCCAAGTTGGGGCCAACTTACCCCTCAAGTTGGGGCCAGGTTGAACCCTGAAGTTTGCGCAACCTTTCTGTCCTAAGTTGGGGCCGGATTGACCCCCAAGCTGGCACCAAGTTAGGCCTGACGGAAATTTACCAAGTTTTTCCAGAATTTCCGATTTGCCCCTGATTAATCCAAATTACTTTAGGACTTTTTGTATCCCTATAAATCAGACTTTTTAGGATTATTTTTGGGACCTTTGGCTCATCATAATTATTTTCCTTGTTGGAGAGAAGACTTCCTTGGAGATTGAGACTAAGATTTCTTTTCTCTCTTTCTCTTATGTTTCTGTTCTTCAATAAAATTATTCTTGTGTTTTTATTCATGATGATGAGTAACTAATTTCTTAATTAGGGTTTAAGGTGTAGTCAATTGGGAATTATTGCTTGATTTATGAATTGAATTGTTTTTCTTTCAAGTTAGATTTATTTTCCTTGCTCTTCATGAGATTTATATGCCTGATCAACATATAGATTGTTTTAGAGATTGTGTGATGTACTGACAGGAGAAGCATAATCTGTGCACTAGGAAAATAGACAAATTAGACTAGATCAGACATGAATCTTAGGCTAATTTGATAGGTGAATAATTACTTGTTCTTAATGAATCTAGTTAATTAGGTTGACATTGACGGATAGTGAATCTAATTAGTTAGGTATTCCTGTGTAGACTTGACGGAGCACATAGGTAATTAGGTGTAATTCTATTCTAATTTAGCATCAAATTAATTCATAGGTTAGGTAGTAATTTCCCAATTAGGTGAAACCTGAAACCCTAAGCTTTCCAATTATTGTTTTCACAACTTATTTAATTCTCTGCTTTTATAACTCAATTGCTCTTAGTTTTAAATTGTCTTGATAATTTCTCTTAATTTTCTTCTTTGATAGAATTAGTTATAATAGGAATTAATTGTTCTCTGTGGATTCGACACCTGGATTACTCTAGGATTTTATTACTTCAACTGACTCTGTGCACTTGCAGATTTGGTTCATCAAGTTTTTGGCGCCGCTGCCGGGGTACACTCTAATTACTATTTTTAATTTATTCTATCTTTTATTTTATTTCGTTTGATCTTCTCCTTTCTTAAGTTTTAGGTAGTGTATGACAAGGGCAACCACTGCTTCTACTGCTCTTATTCCGTACAACCCTGAAATTGAGAAATTCTGCAAATTCAACCGAGCTCAAATAAAACTTGAAAAGCTAAAGCAGAAAGAAATCATGGCTGATGATCAAGTTGTTGATACCAAACCTGTGGGACAATATGCTCTTCCGAGTATTACCAATGCTCAGACTAGCATAGCCAGGCCCACAATTCAGGCTCAAAATTTTGAGATCAAGCCAGGCCTCATCACAATGGTTCAACAGAATCCTTTTGATGGCAGAACTACTGAAGATCCTTTGATGCATATAACAAATTTCCAGGAAATTTGTGATACGGTAAAGATTCATAATGTTACTGATGAAGCAATTCGTTTACGTTTGTTTCCTTTTTCTCTCAGGGACAAAGCGAAAGCTTGGTTGAATTCCTTTCCTCCAAGCCACTTTAAAACTTGGGATGAGCTTACTACAGCTTTTCTGACAAAGTACTTCCCACTTGAGAGAAGCAACAAGCTGAGGACTAACATCACTAGCTTCAAACAACGTGACAACGAAACGCTTCATGATGCCTGGGAAAGATTCAAGGATCTGCAACGAAAATGTCCACACCATGGAGTTCCAGATTGGTTATTGGTACAAACTTTTTATAACAGTCTTTTATCTCAATGTAAATCCAATTTGAACTCTGCAGCAGGTGGTGCAATATTGAAGAAACCTGTGGCTGAAGCATTGGAATTGATGGAAACTGTGGCATCCAACAATGAAGAATTTTATGGGGAAAGGGATGCGTCTAAGAGAGGTTTGCATTCAGTGGATAGTATTACTATGCTTAATGCTAAACTTGATTCTATTGTTACCTTGTTGAACAAAGCTAATATTAATGCTATCTCTAACCCCTCTAACACTCATGTGAGTTGTGATAGTTCTGAGTGTCCACAGTTAGAACAGGCTCAATTCATTGCTAATAATGGAAGGCAGCAAAACAATCCTTACTCCAACACTTACAATCCAGGGATGAGAAACCAACCTGGATACCAGCAGCCCAGACAACAGTTTCAACAACCTATGCAGCAACAACCACCACAACCTCAACCATCTCCTTCAGACCAAAGACTTGAGAGACTAGAAAGGATATTCATGCAGTTCATGCAGAAGAGTGAAGCTACTGAACAAACTAATCATGCTGCTTTGCAATCTACTCAGTCTGCCATTCGAAATCTTGAGGTACAAGTAGGTCAGTTGGCTAAGCAATTGAATGAAAGAGATAATGGACAATTCCCTAGTAATACTGAGGTGAATCCTAAGGAAACAGTCATGGCTATTTCACTCTACAATGGTAAGGTGGTCGAGCCTGTTAATGAAGGAGATGTGTTGCCCCCACCTCCTCCTGTTAAGCCTTTTGTTCCAACAATTCCTTACCCGCAAAGGCTTTCCAAAGAGCAATTTGAAAAATACATGCTTGAGAAGTTTGGTAAGGTTGTGAAAGTTGAGAAAAAGAATGGTAGGTTTGTGAGAATTGAGGAAGATGATGGTAAGGTTTGGAAAGTTGAAAAGAAAAATGAGGAAAAGATAACTCCTCCTAAAGTCACACCTCTTCTTCCTTATCCACAAAGATTGAAGCAGAATAAGTTGGAAAAAGAGTTTGACAAGTTCTTAAATATCTTCAAAGAACTTCGTATGAACATTCCACTTATTGAGATTTTGGCAAAAGTTCCTTCCTTTATTAAATTCCTTAAGCAGATTTTGTCCAAAAAGAGGAAGCTTGAAGAATTTGAAACAATTGCACTTTCTGAGGAGTGCAGTGCCTTGATTCAAAATAAGCTTCCACCAAAACTTAAAGACCCAGGGAGTTTTTCTATACCTTGCACTATTGGTTCTTATGAAATTAATAAAGCTTTATGTGATTTAGGTGCAAGTATCTCACTTATGCCATTGTCTCTTGTTAGGAAGCTTGGATTAGAGATGAAGGACACTAACATATCCTTGCAATTGGCAGATAGAAGCGTCAGGTATCCTGAAGGCATTATTGAGAATGTTCTGCTTAAAGTGGGTAAATTCTATATCCCTGTGGATTTTATTGTGCTTGATATGGAGGAATGCATAAAACTTCCTGTGATTTTGGGTAGACCTTTCTTGCGCACTGCTAGAACTCGCATTAATCTTGAAAAAGGTACCATAACATTTAAGGTGTTGGATGAGAAAATTACTTTTAGTATTTTTGATGATTCACAATATCCAATCTATGGAAGTTGTTCTTGTTCTTGCATTGATTCTAGTGACAATTTAGTTACTAATGATTTTGAGAAAACTTCTAGTTTGGATCCTTGTGTTAAGGTTCTAACAAGTGCAGGCCAAGATGAACCTATTGGAGAAGGAGATAAGAAAAGTGTTTCACCACTTGATAATTGTCCATTCTTTGAGCTTAATGACCAAGTACAACAAGAAGATTTTGGACAAAATTGCCTAATGCCAGCTCCTCCTATCAATAAGCCTCCTGATCTTGAACCCATTTCTTTCTCTTCTTACTTTGATTATGATTTTATTGGAACTAATCAACCAAATTCGTTTTACTTGTCTGAATTTGTAGGTGAGAAGAAAATTTCTCTAGAAAATCATGTTTATGACAAAGCCCAGGTTAATAAAGATGAAATTGAATGGTGGCCTCACACCTACTCTTCAACCTATGGCTTTGTCGAAAACAAAAATGAGTTGCTCTATGATAATGATTGGTATTCGAGAAGTGCAAACTCTCGATTTTGGGATCCTGGAGAGTAACAACATAGCTCCATCGAGCCATCGACGTTAAACAAAAGCGCTTGTTGGAAGGCAACCCAATAACTAAGTCATTTTTATTTTAATTCTTACATTTTCCTTTTTAATTTATTTCTACTAATAATTTTATTTTTGCTTTTTGTAGATACATTGCATTAAGTTCATGTGCATTCTTTCATTTAATTTTTCTATCTTATTCATGCATTCATATTTTAATTAATTTTTTTCTCTTTATTTATGCATATTTAATCTCATTTGCATTACATAATTTGGTGCTCAAATTAATTGTGGAAGCAAGGACTCTGAAAATGAGTAGGAACGATTTTTGAGTTACTTCAAATAAGAGCATTTGGGCTGCGCTTTACAAGCAATCCGGGCACGAGTTGCCCCCCTACCCGGCCCCGACCTGCTTCCATTCAAATGGTTTGAGTCTCTGGTCTGACCCGCGGCCCGCTTCAGGTTCAAACCGGCACCGCCCTCATCATCGCAAAACCTTAGCGTCGTTTCTACTTTAGGCCGGCGCCGACCTGTGACCTCTTCCGGCCCCGAGTTTGCTTCTTCTTCGAATCACGGCTTCCCAATCACGATTGTGGCGCCGCTTTAACCTTCATCTCGGGCCCGACTTTTCGACATATCATCCCAAGGCT
Organism: Corchorus olitorius; assembly: GCA_001974825.2. Classification (NCBI taxonomy): domain Eukaryota; kingdom Viridiplantae; phylum Streptophyta; class Magnoliopsida; order Malvales; family Malvaceae; genus Corchorus; species Corchorus olitorius. Next base: position 7,301 of record AWUE01016674.1, read on the forward strand.
CTGTCCTAACTCGGCCCCGAGGCCAAGCTCTTCCCGGCGCCGACTTGCTTCGCGATTCACCACTCCAAGTCGACGGGAATTCAAACCAAATGCTAAGCTACAGCCACTGAATACCAAGCTTTAAGTTGGAGCCTGGAGCAGCTGGTAGCACTACTACAGAATTTAAGGAATCAAGCAAGAGGATTGAATGGGGTCTAATGCCAACATAGTGAGCATGACTTTCACAATCCCAATGCACCATGTTTCGAGCATACCAGCCCCGACCCGAAAGCTAAATTATCGAGACCATTTGACATGGTTTAGTTTCAAACAAGGAAAGAATTTTCTTTGGGACTAATTATTCAAGAAAGAAATTTGGGGCTGACTTTCGAAGCAATGAGTTGGACACCAATTAATTTGACACCAATTATGTCGTGCATTGCATCACATAGTTAATTGGCATTTTTTTTTCCTTCCAATTTTTTTTAGGACATGTTGCATATTTATTTCTTTATGACTTTACTAATTACTCATATTTTTTTTTGTCTTTTGTCTATTGAGTTTAATTGTACAAGTGAAGCATAAATCAAATTCGAAGCAAGCTCCTACGTTCTTTTAATTTCGACAATTATGAGGGAGTTTTCGCTTTCTTTTCTTTTAATTTATTCTATTGTGCTACACCATTGAGGACAATGTTGTTTTAAGTGTGGGGGGAGACAAATTGAAATTTAAATTTTGATTAATTAGTTCTTGTCATCCTAATTAGCATGTTTATTTTGAATTAGCATATTTAATTATTAGAAATTATTTTGCATTTGCATTAAGGCATATGTTAGGAGTTCATATTCCAAATTTTCAAAATTTATTTTTGGTTTTGACTAAGAATTTCTAGAGTTGGATATTATCAATAGTTTCATTATTTTAACTACTTTTACAAATGGTTGCCAAAGTTTGTCAAATGAAGATGATGTTTGTCAATTGGGTACAAAATTCAGTTTTTGCTACTTCTAGAACTTGTGTCGAATCTCTTCGAGACTAATTTGGATTGTGGTATGATTGGTTTGGAATGTATATGTATTGTGTATGGGGATGACTAAGGCGTTTGTTTGGACCGTTAGTGCCTTAGGATGCCTACCCTTTTTACATTGTCACTAGTAACCCCTTTGTTGCCTATATTGAATATTTAGCCTTTTTTCTTTGTTTAACCACATTATCCCAAAGAACCATGAGCCCGAAAAACAAGTTTTACCCTTATTCATGAATTAGTAAGAGCATAACTTGCTGATTTTTAGTTCTAATGGATGGTGGATGGCTAAAATTATTAAGCCTTATTGTTGATTTTGATTCTTTGTGCTTAATGATCTTTTTATTGTTGATGAAGAAAGATTGAGATCAAAATAAGTGTGGGGGAAATTAGTAGAATGTAAAAGATGGTGGATAGTGAAGTGCACAAAAAAAAATAGTTGAAAGTGAGTTGTTTCCAAATAAAAGAGGAGAAGAGATGTCTAAGACATTGTCCCTCTGAGAAAAAAAAGAGTGAAAAATGGAACACTCCAAAAGAAATTGGCACTAGTTGTTTATGGAAGATAGGAAATTCTATAGAATTAGTGGAGTTATGATGAAGGAAGAGCTATCACAAGATTAAATAAGCTCTTGATTATTTGATGGAATAGTTATGCTCGACTAAATTCTTGAATACTCTGATTTTCCTTATCCTTTCTTTCTTAACTCACTGTCCCTTGGCCCTATTACAACCCTTATAAAGACCTTTCGACTCATACACATGCATATATATTTGGTTAGTGGTTTGATATGGTTGTAGTGGAGATGTAGATGAGATACAAGCCTATGGTAAGTAGCTCTTTAAAATAGTTTTCTTATTGCTCTTTTGAGGCAAATGATTTAAATGATAAACTAACCATTTGTGCTTTACTTTGTTAGATAATGACTTGTTTTGAGAAGTATCCAACACTTTGAAGTTTGAGGCCTACTAAAAAGAATTTTTGAAAATTGTTCTTAATTTGTTTTTGAAACTAACTTTCATATGTAGCAATGTTTGTGGGTGTCGTTCTAGTTAAGTAAACCCTCAGGAGACTATAACTCCTCCTTTAATGTCTTCGATTAAAGGTTTAAAGGCTTGCGTCACGTGCTAAGTGCCGCCGTACACCTACGAAAGTGGAATCAATATCTTGCATTAGTTTAGGATTTTATTTTTGTTTTAGTTTTACTTGAGGACAAGCAAAAAGCCAAGTGTGGGGGAATTTGATAAGTGCAATAATTTACACTATTTAGACCTCATTTAGATTATATTTTGAGCATTTATATTGAACTTTCTTATGCTATTTATGATATATTCTCACATTTTGTGTTTTTGAGCTTGTAGATTAATTTGGAGTGATTTTAGGGAGAAAATCGTAACTTTCAATCCGGAGATCCATTCGAGTCAATTCAAGTGTCCGTGGAAAGAGGATTCAAGGCTCTACAACTTTCATTAAGGACTTGGAGGCTAATTTTGACTTGAAGAGAGTGAAAACGTTGAAGAAAGTTGAAGTTCGGTGAAATCTTGACGAACTCCAAGTTGGGGCCAACTTACCCCTCAAGTTGGGGCCAGGTTGAACCCTGAAGTTTGCGCAACCTTTCTGTCCTAAGTTGGGGCCGGATTGACCCCCAAGCTGGCACCAAGTTAGGCCTGACGGAAATTTACCAAGTTTTTCCAGAATTTCCGATTTTGCCCCTGATTAATCCAAATTACTTTAGGACTTTTTGTATCCCTATAAATACAGACTTTTAGGATTATTTTTGGGACCTTTGGCTCATCATAATTATTTTTCCCTTGTTGGAGAGAAGATTTCCTTGGAGATTGAGACTAAGATTTCTTTTCTCTCTTTCTCTTATGTTTCGGTTCTTCAATAAAATTATTCTTGTGTTTTTGTTCATGATGATGAGTAACTAATTTCTTAATTAGGGTTTAAGGTGTAGTCAATTGGGAATTATTGCTTGATTTATGAATTGAATTGTTTTTCTTTCAAGTTAGATTTATTTTCCTTGCTCTTCATGAGATTTATATGCCTGATCAACATATAGATTGTTTTAGAGATTGTGTGATGTACTGACAGGAGAAGCATAATCTGTGCACTAGGAAAATAGACAAATTAGACTAGATCAGACATGAATCTTAGGCTAATTTGATAGGTGAATAATTACTTGTTCTTAATGAATCTAGTTAATTAGGTTGACATTGACGGATAGTGAATCTAATTAGTTAGGTATTCCTGTGTAGACTTGACGGAGCACATAGGTAATTAGGTGTAATTCTATTCTAATTTAGCATCAAATTAATTCATAGGTTAGGTAGTAATTTCCCAATTAGGTGAAACCTGAAGCCCTAAGCTTTCCAATTATTGTTTTCACAACTTATTTAATTCTCTGCTTTTATAACTCAATTGCTCTTAGTTTTAAATTGTCTTGATAATTTCTCTTAATTTTCTTCTTTGATAGAATTAGTTATAATAGGAATTAATTGTTCTCTGTGGATTCGACACCTGGATTACTCTAGGATTTTATTATTTCAACTGACTCTGTGCACTTGTAGATTTGGTTCATCAGTAATTGTAATATATACTATATGTTTATCTTATATATCTTTATCTTTGCCAAGTCCAGAAGTACTCTCCCAATAATTAATATATTTGATCATCAGGAATCAGGATTATAAAATTAGTTTGGTAAAGATGCCTTGTTGATTGGTCTGAGATTGATTAATGGTTAAACTCGTCAATAGTTTAGATTAGCTTGCAATTAATATATGTAAGCTAATCTAAACTATTTAATATATGATATTAAATGATCTTAAATGATATTAAATGATATTAAACTAAACTAAATGATATTAAATGATATTAAACTAAATTAAATAATCTTAAATGATATTAAATGATATTAATTGATATTAATTGATATTAATATCAATTAAATGATCTTAAATGATCTTAAATGATATTAAATGATATTAAACTATTTAATATATGAACAAGCCGTTTAACACTTGATTCAACCCCTCGGTATTTTTTTAAATACTGATTTTTGGGATCATCTATTTAATACATGATATTAAATGATCTTATTTCATTTTTTGGTACCCTATCCGGTATCCAGATCTTTTCTCTGACTAATTTGGATCCGACTCGCGTTGCGCACCTGGTTATGCTGGATGAGTCTACCAGTGAGGGCAGCTGTGTACGCAAGGTCTCGAAGTCGATACCTACTTAAGCTGGAACAAGGCGCTTACCACTTGATCCAACCCCTCATTGGTTTTTTTTTTTAAAAAAAAGATTGTAATTTTCATTTATGAAAAATGAAATTACAAAGATAATACTCATAATTAAAATAGATTGAGGGGAATGCTCCAGTCATAAATCTAGATCTAGGTCTTGCTCCGTGATCAGATGGGTCGTCTTGATGATTATATGGAGGTTCAAACATTCTTCATAAATCTTTCGCATGACCACCACTCCATCACTTTTGCTTCTCAGTGAATCTCCCAAGAAGAAGCTTTCCACAACGAAAAAAAAAGTGGCTGATTCAAGGGTCATCAACACCCACCCTTTGATCAGAAAGAAAAACCATTCCGACAAGGCAAACTGTTTTCAATCTATTGCAAACTAGAAACTAGACAAATGTCAGACTCAACACTAACTGACTCAAAAAACTGACTAAAACCCTATAGATCAATAGATCTGGGGACTTTACTCTAAAAGAAAAGTAAAAAAAGATTAGGCTCCTCCTCCCCCTTGACAAAAAAGTCAGGAGGAGGAGGAAACAAAATTTTGAAAGGAGGAGGCTAGGAAAGAAGGAGGGGTGGGGAGAGGCTAGGGTTAGTAACCCCTCGTTGGTATTAATCTTATTTCATTGCTGTAGACATCGAAATTTTTAATTTAGCCTAAGTCTAGATTTGGTTTTGGATTAAACCCAGTGATGTGGCCTTGTTAGGTTTGGGTTAAATTTATTGGGTTATGTTTGAGCTTTAGTAATTATTTATTTGGGCTAGTTAAGTGGGTCAAGTTAATAATTATAGCACATGTTAAATAAGTCTGTGTTGGAAATTTCTTGGTAGTTTCCTCCCATTACTTGCTCCCAAAGAATTTAGACCTATATAAAGGCTCTCTTTTCCCTAACCCTAGAGAGACACATGTTAGAAATTATTAGCAGCCACACATAAGATCACTCGAATCCTTTCCCAAGCCATTCTAAAAAAACTTTTTGATTTAGATGGAGAAAATTTCCATTGTTTCCATCGAGAACTTTGTTCTTTCGGGAACATCTTTGCCTTGAGATTGATCAGCTTTCATGAGATTCTAACTATTAGGGGGTATGAAGGAAATTGATTTCGACATATAAGAGAGGAAGCGATGAAACAAAGTTGTGCAGAAAGTGCCAAACAATTAGGGTAGCGGAGCAAATTCGCGTTAATTGGCTTCAATTTAGAATGTTTGCATGGCTTGGGTAAAATTCTTTATTTTTTTGGCTACTTATTTCTATTGTTATTTGTTTAGTCTTATAGTCATGATGTTTCGAGTTATTTGCTTATTTAGTTTTTAATTTCATATAATTTTCGGGATATTTGTTTAGTTTTTGGTTCATGTAACTTGTCAGATTGTCTGTTGCCATTTAATTGGTTCAAAATTATCTCATGTCTCTGTTGCGCCAAAAATCTCTTGTTAGAGTTTTCGCGGAGAATTCTTTATGACAACATAAGGGCGTGCCAGTCAATTTGCTGAAATTGATAAAGAGGTTGTAAACACTGGATCTGGTGCGCAGAGTAGCAGATTAAAAGATCAGAGCGATTGTGGGGACTGAATCAAAGTCACAACGGAGCATTTAAATCATTGGATCCGTAGCAAACTACTTCTCATAACTGGGCCTCTCTCTATTTGGATCAGATCTAGGAGATTTGCTTTTATTGTAAACGAAATTGAAGGAAAATAACAATTTGATTTGTTATTATAGGAAAGAAACACGTGTACAGTGTTTGTATGTCCGGAGACAAGATTGAAACAAGAGAAAAACACTAAAAGAGTGTTTAATTGTCCTGAGACAAGATCTAAACAAGGAAAATTTGATGAACGAGTGAAGAACTCATGATGAACAGGGTGAAAATGGCGCAGAGCCAGAGAGAAAATAAACACGGAGCTTGGTTTTTTGCGCGGAGCTGGTTTTTGATTTCTCGAAGAAATGTTTGAGATGCGGGATCTGCCTGAAACCTGAGAATGGCCTCCTTTTATATAGGGGGCGGCATTGGCTTTGGCATTAATGGACTTGCCTTGCTTAAGAAGGCAAATTCCTCCTCCTAGGTAGATGACAGCCTCCAAAAAGGTGCAGTGAAGCTTCTTTCTTCTTTTGATTGCTTCCAACTACTAGGGAGATGGCAAAATAGATGCTAGGGTGCCACTCTGCTAGGATGGGAGATGGAAATCTTCCTCCTGGGTGGTTGATGATAATTCTTCCTTCTTCCTATCACACCGCAGCAGGCTTTTCATTGCTTCTTTTGTGCTGAATTCAGCTAATCTGACTAAGTAGTGGCCAATTGACATCATAATTTGGATTTTGATCATCAAAGCCACGAAATTACTCATACTTAGTCATATTTAGCTCTTCAAATCATGAAAATAATAATTAATTAGGAAAATGGCTTAAACCGGGGTGAGAAAAGCCATATGTCCTTAACTGAAAAGAATGTAAAAGTTGCAAACGATCTCGGAATTAACCAAAATTTCACCAGTAGGCTTAGCATATCTCCATAAGAATATGGAAAAAAATCTCAAGTGATTTCGAGCTCTCTATCATGGTGAATTTGGTTTCACTCCCCAAAATGTCCTTAACTGAAGACCGGGCATAAATTTTTACTCCGATGTCAAAATGAGGTGAAATTTTACCAAGATGATGTACATAGCTCAAAGATCATCAGTATGCTCCTTGGTAGAAATCACAGCTTCTAGCCCCTTCAATTGGTCAATTTTACTAATTTGTCCTTAATTGAACAAAATGTAAAGTTGCAGTTTCGCCTCCCCGGGAGGGGAACAAGGCTAGGCGACTTCTCCACTATGGTTGATCGACTATATGGAGGAGGTGTGAGGTTGAAAATCTCATGCCTCTCTCACGTGCATAGCTGTTTCTCTTGTTGACAAACTTTAGCTCTCTGCCTCCTTCCTGCAGGAAGAGAAAAATATCTCTCTATAGGGCAGAGCGCGGCCTCTCCTCTGTATGGGAGACGACTTGGGCCCTGCTATGTGAGTCCATGAGGTATTTTTCATCTCATGGGCAGATGACAAGTAATTTTCATTTTTTACTTGTTTGCCTCCCTAGCAGGCAACAATATCAAAGGAAACTGCTTCCGATTGATTTTCTCTGCCACTCACCTGGGCAGGGGCGGCACATGTGATATTTTTAATGATAATTATTCAAGAAAATAATAATTATTTATTTAATAATTAATTAATTTCAGCCCTTGCAATTAATTTACAAGACTTTCCTAATTCAATTTGAATCAGGGTGGTGCATAAACCTAGTTTCTTTAAGATTTTTGATTAAATCCTAACCACACATCTTGTTTATAATTTTAAGAAGACCAATTTACCCTCAATTGTAAATTGAGGTATAAACAATCCCCCCCCCCCCTCCCCCCAAGCTTAAGTCTTTAAATTAAATGAATTTAAGCTTGTATATAAGGAAATTGGTCTTGGGCCAAAATTCTTCCTCTTTTTCTTAGCCAACGTCGACACCCCCTCCTTGGTACCATACTTAGCCGAATTTTCCAGCAACTTTTTCAATTTTTAATGGCTTCCAAAGATCAAGGTAATAACAAAAATCATCACTCATGCCAAGTAATTCAAGTCGCGGCTCCTTGTTCTTGGAGGCTTCAAAATCCTTGGCAAGAATCAAACAATTTGGATCAAATTCCCATGATGGCAGCTCCCAATCGACTCAAGCAAGGCCTAAGCTTAAGTCCATGGTGATTGATCCCAAATCGGCACAAAATCGAGGTAAGTGCTCATGAACTTTTTAATTTTTGCACTTAAGTTCATCAATTTCCTTTATGCCGCCAACCCTAGCTTCAAATGCCATGATTAGGTCGACTTTGATGATGATTTTGGTACAATATGGCTGCTAGAATTTTGAGTAAAAATTTGATTTAGAAATCAAATCAATTTAGTAAAGAAATTGACAAAAATCCTTAGTAAAAACTACATAGTTTTAAGCTTAGGACTTAATTTTTTGCCATAGATTTTTAGGTGAACATGTTGCTGCATGAAATTTGGATCCCATGGCATGAAATCATGTTGATCATGTCGACATAGGGGCTGCAATTAGTCGACCCCCAATTTCCCTATCTTAGGCGCAAATTTGTGGCCTTATTTGGCTAGGATTACAAGTCCTATTAGGTTTAGGAAGCCAAATTGGACTAGGATTAGGTGTTTTCCTTATGAAATTAGGTTAGGATTAGATAAACCCTAAACCTAATTGGACAAGGATTACAAACCCTAGCATGACGCGGCTCACAATTGATGAAATTGAAAATTTTGGGCGGCAATGCAATTTAGTCCCCAGGGTTTATAGAATTTTGGGAATTTTGGCTAAATTGATTAAATTAGCCAAAAATTCAGGGAGTTAATCGTAAAATTAAGTCCTAATTAAAAGTATAGGAGCCTTAATTTTTACAATTTTGGAGCCCTAGTTTGCCGCAGCCCCCAATTTGCATAAATGGCAAGTTGTGCGGCATACTATTAGGTTTTTAGGTTGAAATTCTTGCTAATTTTGGCCCAATTGATAAAATTAGCCAAAAATTAACACTAAATCAGGCCCTATACACATGGAATTGGTTTAATTTCACACGTGCACAACCCAATTTGATGGAATTTGAAAACCCTAGCATGCCGAGCCCTTGATTGCAAAAATTGCAAGTTGGTGGCATGCTCTTAGGTTTAGGGTTTTGATTTGATTAATTTTGGCCAAATTAGTATACTTAGCCAAAATTTAAAATTTAGGTTTAGGTTAAATTAAGTTTAATTTCCTAATTTACCAAAAACCTTAAATTTTAAACACACCATGACCTTAGTTGAAAAATTACAACTTGTATGGTATGTATATTGATATTTTCGGCCTTAGTATAATTTTATGGTCAAAATTTATTTTTATTTTCTTAAAAATATTACCATAATTATTTTTGGCAGCCATAATAATTATTTTTGCCAAGAAATAAAATTTGGGAATAATTTTAAGGTGGTAAAAATATTTATTTTCACCAACTTACAAGAATTGTGTTCTAACAACTTTGTTAATTCCGTGTTATGGTGACTTATATGGGGGTCTTGTGCATATCAACAACAATGTTAACAATGTCTTCCACTCCTTATGGAATCTGAAAGATCAAGAGTTCTTCCTCTACTCTCGGAAGTATTTTGGCCCTTCATGGTTCCAAGAAACACCTACCAACGAGAGTGCGGATGTTGTGAAACAAGCATGGAGAAACTTCTGCTTGCCCATTGACCTTTGTTTTGGCGTTGAAGTAGATGGGAGAGTCAAACCTGGGTTTGAAACGTACTGTCCCCCTCTACTAGGTAGACAACTTGGCTTTATTCAGCAAATCCCTTCACCCCCTCACTTCTCGAGGAACAAGTGCTGTCACATAAGTCCTTCAGTCCTTGAGAAAGCTTTCTTTGCGAGATGTCATGAGAATGCTGAGAAACAAAGGCAAGAAGCGGACTTCATTATTCCTCCTTTCTTATATGAGGCCACTCCGAATTTTGTTACTTGGTGGTCAGAGATATGGAGGAAGATTGGTGGTGAGGACGTTTTTCACATTGCTTCAAGACTTCATTTTCCAGCTGGTAATTTCAGTTACTTAAACTCTCAATTTATAGTTTAAGCTTTTTACTAACTTTCTCCTCTTTCAGGTGATGCTTTCGCACCTCCCAAAAGGGATGCCAATAAAATGGCAAAGCAAGTAATACAGAAACGTGCTGCTCCCTCTCATGAGAAAGATTCTTCAGAACCCTCTGCTTCGAAGAAGAAGAAAGCTATTCTGAAGTCTGATGGTTTTTCTTCTGGCGACCTGATGGAAGTATCTCACCCTGATCCTGGTAGCCAGAGTGTTCCTCCTCAGAAGAACACAAATGAACCATTGGATGTGGCGTCATCTCCCTGTTCACCAAACGTTTCATTAGATCATGTCACCTATGTGGATCAAGGAGATGTTCCTTCTTCATCAACAGGGTTGGCCCTTGAGATGGCCGCATCCTTTCTCCTTGAAGACAATTTCTCTTTAGGTGATATTGGTTTTTCAGTGCAGACAGGTGATTAGACCAAAATCATACATATTTTTATTAGCTTTTTCCTATGCTTTTTGAGTGTTTTATGCTTGATTATGCCTTATATTGGTTATAATTGTGTTCATAGGTGTTGACAAGAAGAAAAGTGCAAAATCATCAATTTTGTACCTTTGTAGAGCCTTTTTGGATGATTTATGACACAAATAATTTCTAAGGAAGTTTTGGATGAAGAATGGAGCAAACATGTTCATGATTGAAGAGCTTGAAGAGTCAATTTTATGCTTATCAAAGTCACAAAGTTGATTGCTTGGTGTTTTCAAGGCAAAGAAGCAAAGACAAGTTCAAGGCAAGAAGACATGTCAAGGCGATGAGCTATGACACAGCCCATCAGGGTGATCAGGCGAAACACATGGGTCTTTAGATAAACCATGTGGGCACCCAGCTGGAGTCGTGACACTGCCCACCTGGGTTCTCAAGCAAACCACATGGGTGCTCAAGGCAACCATGTGGGTGCCCAGGTGGAGTCGGGGTCCTTGTCCCGCGCGCGCCCAGCAGCCAGCGTCGACACTTTCATGTCACTTCCTCTTGAAGCTACTTCAATACTTTCCAGATTTGGCGACAGTTCGGGAAAACATCCATAACTTTTGATCCAGAGCTCCAAATGAGGCGTATGAATATGCATTGGAAAGCTAACTCCGAGAGCTACAACTTTCGTGTTTCGGTCGAAGCCCAGATGATCGAGCCAAATACAACCCTATTTTTATGGCTATTTTATTATGTTTTTGGATCTACTTATGCTTAAATATATGTTATTTTGTTAATATTTGTGATTTGAGTCTTTATGAGATGTGAAATTGATAATTTGATAATTTTCACTACTTTTGGAGCTATTTTGATGACTTTTTACACAGATATGAGCAAAGTAATTTTGAGTATAGATTTGGAGATTTGAAGTTCGTGTTTGAAGACTTATTGAAGACAATTTGAAGATTTGAAGACCATTGAAAAATTATTTCTAAGAAGCAAGAGTTGAAGAATGGAGTTTTAATTGCGAATGATTGAAGACAGGCCATGAAGAAGCCTGGAAGGTAAGAAATTTTGGATATTTAATATAGGAAAATACTCAGCCCATAAAAATCATTAATTGGAATTAAAATCTCAATTAATGACTCCTATATTCAAGGAGATATCCAAAATCCCGTAGATTCCCGATTCTAGTCCTAACAGGATTAGGATTCAGACGCAGTTTTGGTAGAAAAATCATAACTTTCTGCTCAGACCTCTGTTTGAAGCACATGAGTACTCGTTGGAAAGCTAACTCCGAGATCTACAACTTTCATTTGAAGTCCGAGACCCAGTTCTGCTGTTTTCAAATCTAGAAATGCCGTCGAAGTCCCTGCACGAAATCAGGATTTTTTCAGGATCCTATTTTAACTTGGATTCTACTCTATGATGACTTTTAATCTAACTTGGAGTCTAAGTTAGACCCAAAACCGACTTAGACCCCTTTCCAAGTTAGGATTGGATTTTCTAGGATTATTTCCACTATAAATAGCCACCTCCTGTAACACAAATCACATACCCACATACACATAATTTTCTCTTCTTCTTTTTCTCTTCTAGTTCTAGTTTTTCTTCTAGTTTAAAGGCTAGGGTGCCGCCACCCTCTCTTTGCATAGAGAGGGGCGGCAACCCTAGGATATTCAAGAGGAGGATTTCGCCTTCAAGTCCTGTAAGTTTTCTTTGGATGCTCATTCAATTTATGAGTGAGTAATCCTTTTCTTTTCTCCAATGTAGAATTTAATTGATCTCTTGACTTATATCATGGTGAGATTTTGTGCTTTTATATGAAAATTAATAGGGTATTTCTTAATATCTCTTCATGAATTCTATGTTGCTTGTTTTGATAGATTGAAGCGCGCACTTTCTTGATAAATTAAGTAGCATTAGCTAAATTAAAATCTTGAAGGATCTTCGGATTTAATTGTTTGGTAGCAATTGGAAGCGAAGGATCTTCCTTCCAAGGGATTTAAGAATCTTTAACCAATTTTTAATTGCCCATTGTGCTTGTAAATTACTAGATCTTAATGCTTTATTCTTGAGTAATTATCACACTGGATCAAGATGTGATTGTTTAAAGAATAAAAGGGATAATTCACACTGGATCAAGAGCTTTATCTAATTAAGGTAATTTAGGATTAAATTCCAAGCAAGCTATCCATTGTTTTCATAATCTTTAGATATCAATGATCCGTGTTATTGTTGTCAAGAGGGATATTAATTCTATGTTGGAGGTTTCTCTTAATTATTTTCTCAATTTATTTTCTGCTTTTAATTAATTGTTTTCTTTAATTTGCTTGATTGCTTTCTTAGATAATTTTAATTATTAGTTTGATTTGATTTAATTTTACTTCCAAAATCTTCTTTATTTTATTTGTTTGTTTTAAGAAAAAAAATAATAACCTATCTCTCTGTGGGATCGACCCCTACTTGCCATAGCTATCTTTAGTTAGTAATTGTTGGGATTTTATTTTTGTGATTTGCTAACGACCGATCATAAATTTTGGCGCTGTTGCCGGGGAGATTGTGTCTTATTTCTTTTTCTTTTTCTATTTGATTTGCACTTGATCATCTTTGTTTTGTAGGAAATCCGATGGAGCAAACACGTTCTCTAGGGGAGTTGAATTTCGCACGCGAGATGAAACCCCTCTGCATTGATTATCCTGACATGGATATGTCCTACCAATTGAAGCCAGGAGTAATCCGTTTACTACCAGTTTTCCATGGAGAAGAGTATGAAAATCCACATGAGCATCTGCGAGCCTTCTACACCAAGTGTGCCTTGATCACTGGAATGCCTGAAGAACAAGTGAAGCTACGAACTTTTCAATCTACCTTGGAAGGAAAAGCAAGAGAATGGTTCTGGGGTCTACCACCGAAATCTATCACCTCATGGAATGGACTACAAGAAGCATTCTTGGAAAGATATTTTCCAAACTCAAGAATTTCTAAAGTCAGAAAGAAGATCTCTGCTAGCTGCCAATCACAAGACGAAAAGTGGTACCAATATTGGGAAAGATACAACAAACTATGTGAGAGTTGCCCACATCATGGCTTAAGTGAAGTATTTTTAATCCAAAACTTCTATGATGGGTTATCTCAATCAGATAAAACCAATATTGATGCCACCAGTGGAGGCGGTTTAAGATTCAAAACTCCTGAAGAGGCGAGGAAGCTATTAAACAAGATGGCGGACAACATCTATCAATTCAGCACATCAAGGAGTTCAACAAGCGAGCATGAACCAGAATTTTTCCAAGGGATCAATGACCATTTTGACCAAGTTAATTCGGCCATTACTTCTTTGGTAAATCAACAAGAGACTATGACCAAGATGTTCACGCAGTTTTTGAGTATGCAAAGAGAACCTCAATGCATACCTCAATTTGTCCAATCACCCTTGAATTCGACCCAGCAAGGTTATGCAATCAATTCAATCGAAGGAGCTCAACAGTGGAATGCGCTAAAGACGAAGTCACCTAATGTTCCACTTCCACCTCCGATAGCACGTGCTTTCTCTACTGCACCACCACCAGAAGCTGTGCCCAACATTCAATTGCCAAGAAGAAAGGAGTTTTCGACCAAAAATAAGAAGGGTCAGTGCACTTCACCAGCAACCGCAGCTCAAATTCAAGCAGAAGAAGAATGGATGGAAGAGATGCAAGAGAAGTATGAACCAATACCGTTCCCTCAAAGGTTTGCAATGCAACTTAATTCGCTACGGAATATAGAGGTAAATATTCCATTGCTTGATAAAGTTGTCCGAAAACCCAGGTACGCAAAATTTCTCAAAGAGTTATGCATGACTAAGAGTAAGTTTTCAGAAAAATATGCCTGCATGAATGAGAATGTATCTGCTGCATACCAGAGAAAACTGCATCATAAAAGCCATGATATAGGATCTTTTTCTATTCCTTGTAAAATAGGAAAGAATCAGATAGAAAAGGCCATGTGTGAATTTGGATCTCCAATTAACATCATGCCTTATTCTATCTATTCACAATTGAAAATTGAACCTGTGACTAAAACTGATCTGACTATACAATTTGCTGATAGAACTAACATTAAGCTCGAGGGTTTAGTTGAAGATGTTTTGAAGTGACCCTCACCGAAAAGCACTGGAATACATTCGGATGTCTTTGCATGGTATTATCAGGATATGCCAGGTCTCGATCCAGAAATAGCTGTTAGTGCAGACTGAAGATTTCGTTTTTCCTGCAGACTTCTATGTCCTGAAGATGAGTGAAGATGACCTTCATCTACTTCATTCGCCGTTGTTGCTAGGAAGACCTTTTCTTGCCACAGCCAGAACAAAATATGAAGTCCACGATGGAAAACTCAGCATGGAATTTGATGGGAAACTCATTGAATTCAATATTTATGAAGCCATGAAATCTCCTGCTGAGATTCATTCTATCTGTGCCATTGATGCCATCGAAGTTTGTTCTGAACAAGTTCAATCACTTCACCATGAAGATGAACTTGAATTGGTACTTACAAGGAGCCTAGATGAAGAGGAAATCGAGGAAGCAGAAGTCCTGATGCCTGAAGAGGTAGCAGAAAGGAAGACATGCAGTGAAGAAAATCAGCTCGATCCACTTCGAAAGATAGAGATTGTGCAAGAAGAATCAATGACATCGAAAGAAGATATCAAGATGGACATCCCTACACCTTTTCCTCCAACATTTGCTGAAGACAAAGAAGAGCCACCAGATAATGAGCAACTCGGACATCTCGAGCTAAAAGACACAATCGTGTTGAATTCTGTTGACAACCAGCTTTTGGAACACGAAGATCAAGATTTCTTGGGAATCAACAAACTTCTTGAGTCTGAATGCTTTGAAGATATCAAAAACGCGGAAAGGATACCTATGGATCAATTCTTTCTGGAGGACAAGAAGATTTGCCAAGACAAGGACACTTTTCAAAGGCACGAAGGGAGTAATGCCAATCAAAAATGCCGAAAGCACCCATTGCATCAACCAATCACGGCAGCAAAGATGGCATTGTCATTCCTAGCTATTCATGGAGTCGCCCTCAACAAAATTGGTTATTTCTTTCCTTATCTCTTCTTTTATATTTCATATTTTTGTGCTCATATTCTTCCAATCTCATCATATTTGCTTTATGCTTTGAAGTGGTATGATCCACCCTAACAAAGGGAGAGGAAGAAAAGGAGTCGAGCTAATGAATTTAAACAAGCGCTTGTTGGGAGGCAACCCAATTTTATTTCTGTTTAATTTTAATTTTTATTATTTTATTATTTTAATTTTGACACTAATTTTTTTTCTTTGAGTTTTGCTTGATAGGAATTTATGAATTTTTCTTCATTGAAAAATTCATGGATGGGGTATAACCATGTTGCATGAAAGCAAGGCCGTGGCTCATGCCAAGCGTACCTCCAGCAGCACATCAACCGACTCGGCAAAGCAGCATGTCGTTGCTTCGCAAGGCACCTTGTTGCTGCGCAACAATTGCTGCCTCGACAGGGGAGCCTTCCGCAAGCAGCGCCAGGCTGCTCCGCGAGGTCCTGCTGCTGCTGCTGCATATGGTCAGCAAACAAAGGAGCCTGTTGCTGTGCAACAGGGCTGTTTCAGCAGCCCGTTGCTGCTGCAACAGAGCGCCCTAGAAGCAGCGCAAGGCTGCTGAGCATGGCTGCTGAGCATGGCTGCACCAGCACTCCAGCACGCGAGGCCACCTCAGGCCCCAGCAGCACCAGGCGCCAGGCACAAGGCAGCAGCGCACCAGGCCGTGCTAACAGGCCCGATGGCAACGCCCCAGCAGCCCGCAAGAAATGCCAAAGTTGAGCCGCATGCTTTTCCTTTCCTTCCTTGCAATATGTGATCCTATTTTTGTTAGGATTATAAGTCTTAATTGCAATAGAAGTTGGATGACCTACTCCTACAAGGTAATGAATTCCTAATCCAGGTATGTTTCTAACTTTTTACTCTAACCAAAACCTTTTAAAAATAGGATTTGATCACTATATAAATTAGTAATCAAATTACTAGCTTAAGAGATGATTTTAATAATATAATTGGGAATTTGGATGACCTCTTCAAATCATTGAAGAAGGCTATTCATAAACCAATTTAGGTTTAGTTTTAAGTTTTTAGATTTAAGATTTTTTTTATGCATCTTAGGATTAGTTATTTATGCTTTAATTTTCAATTTCCTTTATCTTATGTCTTTAATTTTCAAGTTTCATTAATAAACTATCTAGTTTTATTTTCCTATCACTTTAATTTTCTATTGTCTTTTATGATTGAGTAATTATCTTCATCAAGGGCGCCCAGGTATGTTTTCTTGAACCCTAACTCTTTATTTTTGGTACGATGATATTGCATGCTTTGTTTGATTGCGTTTACATTGAGGACAATGTGAATTTTAAGTGTGTGTGTGGGGTGGGGGGGGGGGTGAATACTTGATAGGGTTTTTACTTGAATAATTGAGTCATATGATAGTCTTTGTTTACATAAGAACCTAGGATAGAATTTGATTGTTTTTGATTGATCTTAATTTCCGAACTTGATTGTTTTTGATTGATCTTAATTTCCCCAATTTTTGACAAAATTTTCGAAAAATTGATTTTTTGAAGATAAAATTTTGAATTTTCATGCATATTTTGATTAATTGATTTAATTATGATTGATGAATGCTTAGAATTTTAATAATGTTTGATTTATTGATTGAGTAATAGCATGTTGTTTGATTTCTTAGAATTAGGTATAATTGAAGTCTGTGATATGATCTTATTCATTAATTGCTTATATGATTATCTATTTCTAGAACTTATGTTCAATCTTGATTGAAATTATGATTGAGAAAGTATGCCATGGATAAATGTCAAGAATAAGTGTGGGGGACTATCTATAAAAAGGGAAATTAAAAAATTGTTTTCATAAAAAGAAGTGTTTTTCATGATAGAGGAGAAGAGGTATTTCTGTAAATAAAAAAAAAATTCCATTGTTGTCACTCTTTTCTTTAACAAAAGGAGTTAGTAACCCTTGGAAAAAGGATAAGAGGCATGTAATTGCAGAAATATTGTCCCTCTGAAAAAATAAAGAAGGAGTCCTTCTAGAGTGCTAATAGCCTCAAAAATGGGAGTTAGTAACCCCAAATCATGAACACTTCGAGGTTAGTAACCTCAATTTTCTAAAAACAATTACCCTTGAAAATCTATTATAACCCACAATGACCCTTGATTTATATTTATGACATTGCAATCTTTTGAGTAATGGAGAAAGAGAGGAAAACATGAGCATATAGAAAGAAGTAATTATAGAAAGTGAAGAATGGTAAGTGATTAAAGCTACTTTGATTATGGCTACTTAAGAATGATGATGCTTGTTGTTTCTTGAGCTTTGGATTAAGTATTGTTATTATTCTTTGTTATTTTGATTTCATGATTGAATTGATTCTTTGATGTATGTATGAATTCAAATTGATTTCTTGAAAAATTGGTTTTTGATTAACTTACACATTGATTTGCTAAGGGACTAGCAAAATTCAAGTGTGGGGGGAAATATGATCGAGTCAAAAACAACTCTATTTTTATGGCTATTTTATTATGTTTTTGGATCTATTTATGCTTAAATATATGTTATTTTGTTAATATTTGTGATTTGAGTCTTTATGAGATGTGAAATTGATAATTTGATAATTTTCACTACTTTTGGAGCTATTTTGATGACTTTTTACACAGATATGAGCAAAGTAATTTTGAGTATAGATTTGGAGATTCGAAGTTCGTGTTTGAAGACATATTGAAGACAATTTGAAGATTTGAAGACCATTGAAGAATTATTTCCAAGAAGCAAGAATTCAAGAATGGAGCTTTAATTGCGAAGGATTGAAGACAAGCCATGAAGAAGCCTGGAAGCTAAGGAATTTTGGATATTTAATATGGGAAAATACTCAGCCCATAAAAATCATTAATTGGAATTAAAATCTGACTCCTATATTCAAGGAGATATCCAAAATCCCGTAGATTCTCGATTCTAGTCCTAACAGGATTGAGATTCAGGCGCAGTTTTGGTAGAAAAATCATAACTTTCTGCACAGACCTCCGTTTGAAGCCCATGAGTACTCGTTGGAAAGCTAACTCCGAGATCTACAACTTTCCTTTGAAGTCCAAGACCCAGTTCTGCCGTTTTCAAGTCCAAAAATGCCGTCAAAATCCCTGCACGAAATCAGGATTTTTCAGGATCCTATTTTAACTTGGATTCCACTCTAGGATGTCTTTTAATCTAACTTGGAGTCTAAGTTAGACCCAAAACCGACTTAGACCCCTTTCCAAGTTAGGATTGGATTTTCTAGGATTATTTCCACTATAAATAGCCACCTCCTGTAACACAAATCACATACCCACATACACATAATTTTTTTCTTCTTCTTTTTCTCTTCTAGTTCTAGTTTTTCTTCTAGTTTAAAGGCTAGGTGCCGCCACCCTCTCTTTGCATAAAGAGGGGCGGCAACCCTAGGATATTCAAGAGGAGGATTTTGCCTTCAAGTCCTGTAAGTTTTCTTTGGATGCTCATTCAATTTATGAGTGAGTAATCCTTTTCTTTTCTCCAATGTAGAATTTAACTGATCTCTTGACTTATATCATGGTGAGATTTTGTGCTTTTATATGAAAATTAATAGGGTATTTCTTAATATCTCTGCATGAATTCTATGTTGCTTGTTTTGATAGATTGAAGCGCGCACTTTCTTGATAAATTAAGTAGCATTAGCTAAATTAAAATCTTGAAGGATCTTCGGATTTAATTGTTTGGTAGCAATTGGAAGCGAAGGATCTTCCTTCCAAGGGATTTAAGAATCTTTGACCAATTTTTAATTGCCCATTGTGCTTGTAAATTAATAGATCTTAATGCTTTATTCTTGAGTAATTATCACACTGGATCAAGATGTAATTGTTTAAAGAATAAAAGGGATAATTCACACTGGATCAAGAACTTTATCTAATTAAGGTAATTTTGGATTAAATTCCAAGCAAGCTATCAATTGTTTTCATAATCTTTAGATATCAATGATCTGTTTTATTGTTGTTAAGAGGGATATTAATTCTATGTTGGAGGTTTCTCTTAATTATTTTCTCAATTTATTTTATGCTTTTAATTAATTGTTTTCTTTAATTTGCTTGATTGCTTTCTTAGATAGTTTTAATTATTAGTTTGATTTGATTTAATTTTACTTCCAAAATCTTCTTTATTTTATTTGTTTGTTCTAAGAAAAAGAATATTTGCCTATCTCTCTGTGGGATCGACCCCTACTTGCCCTAGTTATCTTTAGTTAGTAATTGTTGGTTTTTTATTTTTATGATTTGCTGACGACCGATCACCAGATCTGACGTTTGCATGGACGAAAATTCCCCTAAAGTCTACGGACAGAATCTGTCGTGGGTCTGACTTGCGTTTTTGATGAATTGAGCCCATATAACCTATTTAGGTCAGCTTGAAGATATGGAGAATAGCCCAGAACGACCTTAGGGTTAGTTTAAGTCATCTAGAACTCTAAATTAAACCCTAGGCACTCCCCTATATATACCCTCTTATGCTAGAACCCTAATATACAAGAAGCATAGTTTTTATCTCTTTTTATTCTTAGGATTTGCGGTTTTGAAGAGGAGGTCGCCGCCTCCCTCTTCTCTTCCTATCTTCTTTGTAAGTTTTCCAGCCTCTCATAGATTCGAAACAATCCATGAGTAGCTAAACTCTTATACTTCTTTTCCTTAGGTATTTTTGATCAATAAATCTATGGTGAGACTTTTGTTCTTAATAATTTGATTTTTCTGTTTGAATATGTTTCTTATCCCTGTACTTCATCTTATGTGTTCATATTTTGATTGTTGGTGCGCAACTTATCTTTAGATTTATGAATGCTATAGTTAGATTCAAGTTGGCTTGAGTCAAGCTAATGTTGGTCCAAATGACAGTTGTTAATTCTAGGAGTCCTAGGTTCAATGGGATTATCAAACCTTGTTGAAATCTATAGGCCGAGATGGTAATAGATGTAGATGAGTTTGGTATTGATTTATCATGCATGCGGAAAAGTAAATCTTGATGCTTGTTCTATGATTCTTCCCAGGGGGATGCTTGATTAGAAACAATAGAAATTAGTTTTGGCAAAGATGCGGACGAAGTTTTATTAGCATGTTGGAGGGTTGAGTATTCCTCTCCTATACCAATTATTCAAGTGGAGTTGTTTAAGATATTAAGAGGATTATTTTATTCCAATGAAAATTGATGTCTACGTCTTAGGCTATATATCGATTTTGGGTAATTTATGATTCTTAATTGATTGCAATTTAAGTCAAATTAATGTCTTGTGTCCAGGATCCATGATTTATTAGATCAAAATAATTACCTAAAGGAAAAGAAGTATGTTTTTAATCACTTGCTTTTCTTAAACTATTTTCTTAATCTTTAGTTTTATTCTATTTTATTGTTTTCTAGTTTAATTTGTCTATTTTGAAAAACCCATAAAAATCCCCTAAGACTTTCTTTAGTGTGATTTGGATTTAATTTGTTTCCACCTTCTCTATGGGATTCGACCCCTACTTGCCCTAGCTATTAGTTATTGGTTTGTGGGGATTTATTTTGTGATTGCTCAACGACTCGGTCAACAGGTGGAAAAGACTTCATGAATGGCTTGGAAAATATAGTTTCCAATTCTCATGGAGTATGTTCTAAGGATACCACTGGAGCCATCCTTTCAATGTCCATGCCTGTTCTAGTCAGTGAGGTAGCAAATAGGAACGTGGAAATTGAAAATTCTCTTCCCATTGCCGCACGTCCTGTTTTGATGACTACTCGATCTTTTGTACTTCCTCTTGTTTTGGCTGATGCTCCTCTCCTCCAAAGATGCAAAGTTCTCAAGGAATATACTTCCAAACTTTTGCCAATGGATCATGAAGTTTCCTCTGGAGAGGTTGCTGAGATTCCTTCTAATGCACAACTGAAAGAAGCCTTCGATGAACTTGGCAAGTTTACTTTGAAAGCAGATGCCGCCATTCTTCCTGCCCAGAAGGAAGTCATCTATTCTCATGCTCGTACCTGGTCATGTTCGCTTGAAATTGAAGAAGATGAGGCTCAATTTTGGAAATATTTTCGAAGATTGTTTGATGCTTTCCTTACAAGGTATAATCAAACTCAGAGCAACTTCGATGAATTTAATGCGAAGCAGAAGAGATACAAGGCTCGTCAGAGGACTTTAGATGACAAAGCTGTGGCCTTGTATCATTTAGTGGCGCCTTCCGAGAGGGAGTTGGCTATTGATGATGAAATCAATGATTACTTAGCGAAGGTGAAAGCTCTCCAGCTAGAAAAAGCCAAACTTGCCCAGAAGCGTGAGGTGCCTTCCAATCACAAGTGTGAAGAAATCTACTGCGAGGCCAACATCCTTCTCAAGGAAAAAGATGATTACCTAGCTGTTGTTGCTGAAAGACACTTCTTCAGAGCTTTGTTGGATAGCATGGATAGAGAGTTTGAAGTATGGAGATCACTTCTTCCTGAGACCTTTCCCCCTATGACTACTGAAGAGGAGAAAGAAGGATAGTGATTTAGAATTTTGTTTTTCACTTTCAATTTTCAGACAAGTTATCTTTTGTTTTGAATTGGTGGCAATGGATTTTAGCCAACTTTAATATTAGTGGCCTTTATTTTATTTTAGCCATCTAACTTAAACAAAATCCTTTGTCAATTTAATCTTTTGGTCTTATGACTAAAACCACAAAGATCAAATACTTAGAATTTATTTTGAGGTTAAAGTGCCAATAATACTTAGAATTTTCGGCAAAATAACCCAAAAATACTTGAGAAATTCGCCTCCTCTTTTTGACTAAAACCAAATTTTGAAAATTTAAATTCCACAACACTTGTAAAATTTAAGTGATGGAATTTCTTATTTTTCTTTCAATTTTTCGCCACACACTAAGGTTATTGGTAAACATTTGAAATTTTTATTACTCCATAAGTAATAAATATATTTTGTTTTATTTTAAAGCCACAAGAACGCAATTGGGGTGGCTGAGTCCACGAAGCGTGTGGGTTGTAAACTTCAGTGAAGCATGTGGCTGTGAGTTGAGTCATAGCCACATCATCTAATTCCTCTTCCATGTCAAATTCAGGATTAGGATCAGGCTTTGCCTCCCAAGCAGTTGGATATTACATCTTCAAGTAGCGCCCATTGATGAACTTCTTATGGGAATCACCATCTTCAGTCACTAACCAGTAGGCACCATTTTTAAGTACTTTCTTGATACGGAATGGTCCTTCCCACTTGGTAGACCACTTTCCACGTTTCTTAGAGCCAAGAGGCAAGAAAGCTTTCCATACTAGTTCGCCTTCGATAAAACTTCGTTTACGAACTTTCTTGTTATAACTTCTTTCTGCCTTCTTCTTCTGTGCTTGCAGGTGATTTAAAGCATCCAACCTTTCAGAGTCAAGGTCTTCAAGCTCAATCATCATGGCATCATTGTAATCATACCACTGCAAGTTGTTTTGGAATGCAACTCTGGCTGACTTAGCCAAAAGTTCCATAGGAACCATCGCATCATGACCATAGGTGAGGCTAAATGGACTCACACCAGTACTTGAGCATTGTGACATCCGATATGCCCACAAAGCCTTAGTTCAGACTCTATCCCATTTACCAGGCTTATCTTTTATCATTTTTTCTATGATGCCTATCGTCACCTTGTTAAAAGTTTCAGCCTGTCCATTAGCCTGAGCATAGTATGGCGTGGACTTAGTGAATTTTAGGCCAATTTTTTCTTCCAAACTCCTTGTGATCTCACCATCAAAGTTAGTACCCTGATCGGTAGTGAGAGTTTCTGAAATCCCAAAGCGGTAGATGATATGTTCCTTGATGAATTTCTTGATGTCATTATGAGCTATGCCATTCAGGACTTTTGCTTCCACCCACTTGGTGAAATAGTTTGTGGCAACTATAATAAAGCAGACACCTCCCTTGGCGGGTGGGTAGATCTTCCCAATAAGATCAATTGCCCATCCTCTGAATGGCCAAGGCTTTATTATAGAATGTAGCTCTTCTGATGGAAGTCTCCATACAGGGCCATACTTTTGACAAGCTTGGCAACTTTTGGCAAATTCCAGGCAGTCTTTCATGATGGTTGGCCAATAGAAACCATGACGGCGTATTAGCCATCTCATCTTTCTACCAACTTGATGTGCACCACATAAGCCTTCGTGCACATCCTTGATGACTTTCTTAGCTTCTTCATGATCTAGACATCTCATCAAAGATTCGTCTGAGTCTTTCCGATATGATTCATCAGCTAAGACAGTGTAGTGCAGAACCAAAGTCCTTATCCTCATACTAACCCTTATTGATGAATTTTGAAGATATTCAAGGAATGGCTGGCACCAATCATCAAGCCGGTGTACCATGTTGTACACTTCAAACACATTGTCCCTAGTAAATGTTGAAGGCATGCTCCTCCTCTCAACATTCACCACCTTTTCCCAAATATCATCTTTGAATGTAAGGCCAGATGCAAGCTGTGCAGCAACATTTGCAGATTCATTTTGATGTCGAGGGACATGTTCTACACGTACATCATCAAAATTTTCTAACAATTACACTGCCACTGCATAGTAGGATAACAATGATGGACTTGTGCAATTGAATTCTCTAGTAAGCTGATTAATTACCAAGAGAGAATCCCCTTTGATGTGTACTGTGGATACTTTCATCTCCCTGAGCAGTTCTAAACCAATGATGAGTGCCTCATACTCAGCTTGATTGTTAGTGCAATCAAAATCTAAGTGGAATGACATCATGGTATAATCATCATCAGGGGGAGGTGATTACAATTGCTGCACCTGCAGAGTTAGCAGTGCTAGAACCATCAAACTCAAGTACCCATGGTATTAAGGATACCTCCATGACAAAGTTTGTATCTTCAAACTCTTCTCCCAAGTCTAAACAAGGGTGGTCGGCTAGGTCAGCAATTGCTTGCCCTTTTACTACCTTCTGAGGTATATACTTGAAACTGAACTCAGAAAGTGCTAGGCACCACTTGCCTAGTCGGCCTTTAAGGAGAGGCTGAGATAACATGTATTTTACTAAGTCAGTTTTTTGAAATAACAGAGACAT
Organism: Corchorus olitorius; assembly: GCA_001974825.2. NCBI lineage: Eukaryota > Viridiplantae > Streptophyta > Magnoliopsida > Malvales > Malvaceae > Corchorus > Corchorus olitorius. The sequence goes on from AWUE01016674.1 coordinate 31,786, forward strand.
CAAAGTAGAGCATGTAATGTCTAAGTTCTATTGCTGCAAAGTAGAGTGACAAACATAGCTTTTCAATAGGACTATACCGAGTTTCTACATCAGTAAGAGTCCTCCTTAGGTAGTACACTGTTTGTTCCTTCCCTTTTCCTAATCCCTGAGCCAACAAACATCCTATAGAAGATGTAGTGGATGCGACATATAGGTACAAGGTTTTATTCTTCTTAGGAGGAACTAATACAGGAGGCGAAGCTAAGTACTTCTTGATAGCCTCAAAAGCTTCTTGATGTTTGTCATTCCATTGAAATTCCTCCTTGTCTTTCAAGTTCAACAGTGGTGAGAACGCCTTGGTCTTACCAGTAGTGTTGGAATTGAATCTTTTCAAGAAGTTGACTTGTCTAAGGAAGCGTTGGAGCTCTTTTTCTGAGGTGGGCGGTTTTGCCTGTATGATGGCTCTTGCCTTGTTTTGGTCTATCTCGATGCCTCGTTGATAAATCAAAAATCAAAGGAAGTTACCTACACCAACACCAAAAGCACATTTCAATGGATTCATCTTCAAACCATGTTGCCTCATTCTTTCAAATGAGCGCCTTAGATGATCAATGTGGTCAAGGTGGTTGTGTGACTTAACCACTACATCATCTATGTATACCTCCATGAATTTTCCAATCATATCATGGAAGATGGCGTTCATGGCTCTTTGGTAGGTTGCACCGGCATTTTTGAGTCCAAAAAGCATGACTACCCATTCGAAAGTGCCGATTGCACCTGGACAGCGAAAAGCCGTCTTTAGAACATCCTCCTCTGCTATGTAGATCTGTTTGTAGCCACTGTGTCCATCCATGAAGGATAACACGTGATGTTGGGCGGCCCCATCTACCAGTAAATTTGCAACAGGCATAGGATATTCATCTTTAGGGGTGGCTGAATTCAAATTTCGAAAGTCAACACACACCCTGATTTTACCGTTACTATGTTTGAAATCCATTCCACATACCTTGCAGTACGGATGAATCCTACTTTAAGGAGCCTTTCAATTTCCTCTTTAACTTTAAGGATGACATCATTTGCCATCCTTCTAGGAGGTTGTTGATAGGGACGATATCCTTCCATGATTGGTAGGCGATGCTCCACCAAGTCATGACTTAAGCAAGGCATTAGTCCCATGCGAAACAATCTTTGTACTCCTTTAATAAGGCTACAAAGCGTGGCTTGTCCTCTTCAGCCAACAACTGACTTATATAGGTCGGCCTAGGCTCGTCTTTAGTACCAAGATTCACTTCAAGTAAAGGATCTTGTACTTCAGTCTTGAGATCATCTAACTTCATGGGAGCAAGGTCAAGTTCTTCCATGGTGATCTCATCTTGTGTGTCTTCTACACTTTGATAAGCCACATCAGCTGATGGGGCGGCTGAGTCCTCTAAGCTTTGGAGTTTCATCTCTAAGGCCAATGTCGACAACTTTTTCAAGGTGTCGTTGGCCAACACAACCTCTCTAGGTTGTGTACTCATGGGATCTCCTCTATGATAGGAGCACATGGAAGCGGCTTGAAGGGAATCAAAGCATCAGGCCACACAAGATTTTCCATCACCTCTTTCAAGGCTTCTTGTTTGAGTTCTTCTGTGGAGATAAATGGGTATGGCCGACCATACTTGTCCTGGCCCATGAACCTGATAGGTCCAGTGGTTCCATCATAAAACCTCATATCTACTACGTTGGATTCGACCTTGAACGGTCTGTTGTCTGCCTTGACCACTTCAACTTCAGTGTTGTTCCAAAACATCAGCAGTTGGTGTAAAGATGATGGGACACACCAGTTAGAATGAATCCAATCTCTACCAAGTAGTATGTTGTAGGTTGATGAGGAATCAACTACAAAGAAGGCAGAGAGGGACATTTTTGTCCCAATAGTCAACTGGGCAGGCAGTATGCCTTTTGTCTTCTTGATGTTGCTAGAGAAATCACTCAGAGTGACTTCTGACTTGATCAGGTCATCGGTGCACTTGCCAAGCTTCTTTAATGATGAGTAGGGAATAAGATTCACCGTTGCACCATTATCAACAAGTACCCTGTTGATTGGGATGCCATCAACATGTGCCTTGATATACAAAGGCTTGATGTGGCAAGTGTTTGCCTCATCAGGCTTGGTGAAGATCATTGCTTTTGTATCATCTGAGTTGTTGCCCCCCGAGTCTTCTTCATTCCCTGAGGGGATCTTAATGACATCTTCACTCTCTTGTGGAGAGGGTGGTTGAAATGATTCCACTCGCTCTTTCAGCTTAGCACTAAATGTGCATGGAAGAGCGATGGTAGTATGGTTAAGATTAACCATGAACTGCCCAAAAGCCATTGAATCAACAGACTTGTTGTCAAAGTCCTCAGCAACTAATGTTTCTTCTTCACTCATGGCGACAGGCTTTTCTCCCAAACTTTCATCACACATGTTCTGATCAGATGAAGTTGGTATGGCATCCTCCATGTGAGTGGCGCTATTATCCTCCCAGTGTGGAGTCCATAGACTTTCATCTTGGTCCCCTGAGGTCTTGTCTACCTTCATGTTAAGCTCTTCGATGAAGACCCTCCTAAGGAGTTGTTTAGCAGCATCATCTATGGCTTCTTGTCTTTCGAAGAGGATGTTTTCAGCTTCGATATGTTCTAATCTCTTAGCTTCAAACTCTTTACTCTCCTTATCTAATTTTGCTTGAAAAAGCAAAATTGATATTTGCCATGGTGGCATTGATCGAGCTAAAAAAGACCCTATTTTTATGATCATTTTCCTATGCTTTTTACTATTTTTATGTGGAATTTAACTATATTTTATGAGTATTTGTATTTTTAGGTCTTGAAAACAAGAAAAGTGGAAACTTGTTGTTTTTCACTATTTTTGGAGCTAAATTGATGACTTTTTACTCAAATATGGAAGAAGCAATTTTGAGTATGGATTTGGAGATTCGAAGTTCGTGATTGAAGATAATTTTGCAGATTTGAAGACTTTGAAGAAATATTTCAAGAGCAAGAATTGAAGATTGGAGCTTTAATTGCAGAGGATTGAAGACAAGCCATGGATAAGCCTTTAAGCTTAGGTATTTTTGGATATTTTATATGGGACGATACTCAGCCCATATAAGGTAATAATTGGAATTAAAATCCCAATTAATACCGCCTATATCCAAGGAAATATCCAATTTCCGCTTATTCCCGCTTCTAGTCATAACAGGATTAGGATTCAGCGCAGTTGTGGTAGAAAAATCATAACTTTTTGCTCAGACCTCCGTTTGAAGCCCATGAGTACTTGTTGGAAAGCTAACTCCGAGAGCTACAAGTTTCCTTTGAAGTCCAAGACCCAGTTCTGCCGTTTTGAAGCCCAAAAATGCCGTCGAAGTCCCTACACGAATTTAGGATTTTTTCAGGATCCAATTTTAACTTGGATTCTACTCTAGGATGACTTTTAATCTAACTTGGAGTCTAAGTTAGACCCAAAACCAACTTAGACCTCTTTCCAAGTTAGGATTGGAATTCTTAGGGTTATTTCCACTATAAATAGCCACCTCCTGTAACACAAATCACATACTTTACACACCAATTAGTTTTAGATCTGTTCTTCTAGTTTTTTTAGGCAAGGGTGCCGCCACCCCCTATAACCATAGGGAGGTGCAACATACCTTGGTTGTTTAGCAAAGAGATTTCGCCCCTTCTAGTTCTGTAAGTACTCTTATGCCGCTCATGGATTTTCCTAAATCTATGAGTAGCTAAATTCTTATACTTCTAATCCTTTGGTGAATTCAATCAATTGATATGGTGAGATTTCTATGCTTATAATTTGGTATTTTATTTTTGATAGATAGCATGATAAACTCTGTTTTATTTCATGACCTTGATTTTTATTGGTTTATGCGGCCGATAAATTGATAATTTGAGAGATCTATTGCTAAATCAGGCGGAATAGTTAACCCTCGAGTCTGATTGTTTGGTAGCAAGTTGATGACGTTTAATAGACGCTCAATTGGGTTTGCATGCCAGTGATCGGATTTTATCTGATTGTTGTATGGTTTTACTTGTTAAGCATGTGTGAAAGAACTAATTAAATAGTTGATCTTAATGCTTTATTGCTTGGTGAATCTTTAAGGCTTAACCGGTAATTGATTTGTTAAGTTAACAATAGGGGTAATTTAAGCCTTAACCGTAATCTTATCTAAATAGCATGTTAGGTTTTTCCTAGACCAGTTATCATCAAGGATTTAATATTGAATTCATCTTTTAAATCAAGGACCCATATTCAATTTGATTGTTTTCTACCATTGGAGAAGAAGTATGCTTTAATTATTGTTTTCTTTCTTATTTGCTATAGTCTTAGATTTAATTTGCTTTGTTTTGTTTTCTAGTATATTTGTTTTCTTTTTAATTGCTTTCTTTCAACCTCTGCTTTCTATATTTTGTTTTGAGAGATTTTAACGATTGTATCTTTGGATAAAGTCTACACCCTTCTCTGTGGGATCGACCCCTACTTACCCTATCTGCTTTAGTTAGGATTTTGTGGGGAATTATTTTTATGATTGCTGACGACCGATCAGACATGTTTTCCGAGATGTGAAGTAGATCTTGAGTGGCCTCATGTGGTGGCAAGTCTTCAAGTCTTCTAGACAGCTTCATAAGGAAACTTGTGGTAGTATGAGTCTTTGTCAATACTACGAATCTCGAAGTCATCATCTTCTCCATCTTCACCTCATATGGCTAATGCTCTCATAGCCAATCTTCTGTATGCAAGGACTGCCTCCTCATTGATGGCGCCTTTGTCTGCTAGCTCTTGGCAAGAATAATCTTCATTGCCATAGACAATGTCAATCAAGGCTTGCCTTCGATCTTGGAGCTCAACTTCTTTCTTACTTAGCTCGAGTGCTTTTGCTTTGAGCTTTGCTTCTTCAGAAAGGATTTTCTCCTTTCACAACTTCACTCCCATGTCTGCTAGGTCCATGAGAGATATATCCATCTCGTTGGTAGGTTGTGGATCCTTTTAAGGTTCATTTCCACTCTCATCAACTTGCATGGTATCAAGTACTTCTTCATTTCGAGCTTTTGCTCTATTCCGAAGTTTACGTCTTCTCCAAGTCTTTGTATTCTTCTGAATAGGGTACTTGGGATGTTGCACTTTTCGCCACACACCCTTTTGAGTGTTTGATGGTGGCTTAACCATCCTTAGTCATGCATGGTCACCTCTCAGCTTCATTTCTTTTCTCACAGCTGCATGGCGATATTCTTCCTACTTGTGATCCAACCATGGTCTAATCTCGTGCTTAGTCCTCTTTGGAAGGGACTTAGAATGAACTTCAACTTGTGGTTGTTGATCATGTTCTCTTTTGGAAGATCTCTGCACCTTGTGGTAAGTAGAGTAGCTAGGATAAGGGGAAGATGGCGCCATCCTTGATGATTATTCTCCACAATCCAGTTTGCTCTGCTTAGGAGGAGGAAATGAAGCTTCTGGCTAGCCCCCGAGCTAGGAGTGTGCTTGGCCCTGCTTTTCTCTTTCTTTTGGAGTGGAGTCTTTGATGAAAACTCCAACTTTCTTTGAACCTTCTTCCTAGAAGAGGTATCAAGATGTTCCACAGGTTCTTCCTCATCCTTAGATGAAAAAAGTTCCAGCTTCCTCCTTGGTGCTTTAAGCTTGTCAGCAGTCGTGTTTGGATTCCAAGGCCGATCTGAATGCACACCCAGAGTCTTAGACTTAGCTTTATCAACCAGCTTCTTGGTTTTAGCAGAGTGGTGATAAGACTTACCTTCAGGTTGAGGGTTGGCTGCCAAGGAGGTGCTTGGAGCCAAATTCGCCCTTTTGGGAGTTGTTTCTCCCTTCTCCTTACTAGCCAGTTGTCCATCCTTTGGGAGGTTGAGCGCAACCATGTGAATAGGAGTTGGGAAAGGATTTTTGTCAACTCCCATGTCCTTCTTTGGCGCCTCAGGGAACTTCAAGATTCCCTTTTCTATCTTTTCTTGTACTATGTTCTTGAACACAGTACAGTTGTTGGTTGGATGCCTCCACGAGTCATGGTATTTACAGTATTCTCTTCCTTTGATGCCCTCAGGTGAAGGAAGGACATGTCCGGGTGGTAACTTAATCATACCAGACTTATGTAGGAAGTTAAAAACTTCATTTGTTTTAGAAGTATCAAATGAGTAAGTCTTGCTCTCATCATAAGGTTTATTCTCTGCTTGTCTCTGGTACATAGCAGCAAACCTCTCCTGGGTCTGAGGGTGTCCTACTCCTGCCTTCACGAGACATGGACACTCAATGGGGCGATCTGCCTTGACCTCAGCTATCCCAAGATCAAAATTTGACTCTTGATAATAAGTGCCATAAGATGAACTTCTCCTTTCGTTCTCTTCTCTTAGTAGAGTCTCATACCTTGTCACCTTGGTTGACATCTCAAAGAAGTCTCTAAAATCAACTCCTTCGAACTTCTTTCGAAGCTCTATGTCAAGTCCATTCTGAGCTAGGCGCACAAACTCTATCGCATGGAGAGGTGTGCGACACCTATTCCTTAGCTTCTTGAAACGAGCTAAGTACTCCTCAGCTGATTCCCCTTTCTTCTGGTAGAGGCGTGACAAGTCAACCATGGAGACCTCAGGTTCAGTTCTATAGAACTGCATGTGAAACAACCTTTCCATCTCCTCCCAAGTTCTCACTGAGTTGGGTGGTAGGTTGATGTACCAAGTAAAAGCTGCACCTGTGACAAAGTTAGGAAACATGCGAAGCTTGTGGTAGCCAGAGTTGGCTTCTCCACACTGTACAGTGAAGCGAGCTATGTGTTCCAGAGTCGTCTGCTCATTAGAAGTGCCAGAGAAGCTTGTGAAGTCAGGAACCTTGTACCCACGAGGTAAAGGATAGATCCTATCATATTCCGCTGGGTAGGGTTTTTGAAAAGATGGCCTGCCTACTCTCCTGTAGGCTGGGCCAATCATGTCTTCAATCATCTCCATGATGTGGTTCTGATTGACTGGGCCTTGTGCATCAATACCTTGAGGTGGATGGCGTGGAGCAGGATGGCGTTGATGACCATTCCTTAGTCCATTGCCATTACCATTCCTCACATGAGGTGGTACATAGGCTGCAGCTAGAGGACCAACTGGGTTGACTTCCTCTTCCACGTTGTCAGGTGCCTGATCAACTACCTCCTGGTGTCCAGGGATGAGATCAGCTTCAATCTCACCCCTTGCTGCTCCCTCCCTAGGAGGTGGTAAATTGTTATTACCAACTATCTCCGCTTGAGGTGGAACTCTCACCTGGTTGGCACCATTATTAGCAAGTGGCCCACAAGTGGAGGGAGAAGTGCAGGCAAGTTAACTTGTCTCGGATCTTGGGCTATTTGTTGGTTTTGCCCCTCGAGTCTATCTTCTACTTGACCAATCAGAGCCAGGATATTCTCACGGTCTTGAACCATCTGCTCCTTAAATGAGTCATTAGCCTCCTTAAGTTGGTCATGAGATTTGTTCATTTGATCTATAGATCTCATAAGTTGCTGCATCCTCTGCTCCTGTGCCAAGGAAATTTCATTCATGGATTCAATGAGGTATTGCAACAAGACCTTCGAATCAGACTCCAAAGGTAATTGTGAAGGATCAGCTACGTTTTTGCTTCTGGTTTGCATAACATGGCTAGATCTATCTTCATCATCCTTAGGTGGCATGTTTGCCACTTGGTAGGACTTAGAAAGAAAAGAGGGGAGAAGAAAAAGTAAAGAAAATTATACCCTGAGGCGTTGGAGGAGGAGAGATCTACTGTCTTGTCCTGCTTCAAGCGTCAAGGAAAGTGATTTGCTGTGGACCTTTGAGTGAGGCGAAAACCTTGCTGAGAGACTAGGAGAAAGAGAGCCGGGGATCGCCGGCTATGCAGAGAGACAGAGAGTGTTGAGGGCGCCAGAGAGGGAGAGCAAATGTGCTTGTCCCACTGGGCGTGCCAAAAAGAGATGTTGCGCCAAAAATCTCTTGCTAGAGTTTTCACAGAGAATTCTTTATGACAACATAAGGGCGTGCCAGTCAATTTGCTGAAATTGACAAAGAGGTTGTAAACACTGGATCTGGTGCGCGGAGTAGCAGATTAAAAGATCAGAGCGATTGTGGGGACTGAATCAAAGTCACAACGGAGCATTTAAATCATTGGATCCGTAGCAAACTACTTCTCATAACTGGGCCTCTCTCTATTTGGATCAGATCTAGGAGATTTGCTTTTATTGTAAACGAAATTGAAGGAAAATAACAATTTGATTTGTTATTATAGGAAAGAAACACGTGTACAGTGTTTGTATGTCCGGAGACAAGCTTGAAACAAGAGAAAAACACTAAAAGAGTGTTTAATTGTCCTGAGACGAGATCTAAACAAGGAAAATTTGATGAACGAGTGAAGAACTCGTGATGAACAGGGTGAAAATGGCACAGAGCCAGAGAGAAAATAAGCACGGAGCTTGGTTTTTTGCGCGGAGCAAGTTTATAGTTGTAGGAGCTGGTTTTTGATTTCTCGGAAGAAATTTTTGAGATGCGGAATCTGCCTGAAACCTGAGAATGACCTCCCTTTATATAGGGGGAGGCATGGGCTTTGGCATTAATGGGCTTGCCTTGCTGAAGAAGGCGAATTCCTCCTCCTAGGTAGATGACAGCCTCCAAGAAGGTGCAATGAAGCTTCTTTCTTCTTCTGATTGCTTCCAACTACTAGGGAGATGGCAAAATAGATGCTAGGGCGCCACTCTGCTTGGATGGGAGATAGAAATCTTTCTCCTGGGTGGTTGATGATAATTTTTCCTTCTTCCTATCACACCGCAGTAGGCTTTCGTTGCTTCTTTTGTGCTGAATTCAGCTAATCTGACTAAGTAGTGGCCAATTGACATCATAATTTGGACTTTGATCATCAAAGCCACGAAACTACTCATAATTAGTCATATTTAGCTTTTCAAATCATGAAAATAATAATTAATTAAGAAAATGGCTTAAACCGGGGTGAGAAAGCCATATGTCATTAACTGAAAAGAATGCAAAAGTTGCAAACGATCTCGGAATTAACCAAAATTTCACCAGTAGGCTTAGATTATCTCCATAAGACTATGGAAAAAATCTCAAGTGATTTCGAGCTCTCTATCATGGTGAATTTGGTTTCACTCCCCAAAATGTCCTTAATTGAAGATCGGGCATAAGTTTTTACTCCGATGTCAAAATGAGGTGAAATTTTACCAAGATGATCTACATAGCTCAAAGATCATCATGGTATGCTCCTTGGTAGAAATTGCAGCTTCTAGCCCCTTCAATTGGTCAATTTTACTATTTTGTCATTAATTGAACAAAATGTAAAGTTGCAGTTTCGCCTCCCGGGGAGGGGAACAAGGCTAGGGGACTTCTCCACTATGGTTGATCGACTATATGGAGGAGGTGTGAGGTTGAAAATCTCATGCCTCTCTCACGTGCATAGCTGTTTCTCTTGCTGACAAACATTAGCTCTCTGCCTCCTTCCTGCAGGAAGAGAAAAATATCTCTTTGCAGGGCAGAGCGCGGCCTCTCCTCTAAATGGGAGACGACTTGGGCCTTGCTATGTGAGTCCATGAGGTATTTTTCATCTCATGGGCAGATGACAAGCAATTTTCCTTTTTTACTTGTTTGCCTCCCTAGCAGGCAGCAATATCAAAGGAAACTGCTTCCGATTGATTTTCTCTGCCACTCACCTGGGCAGGGGCGGCACATGTGATATTTTTAATAATAATTATTCAAGAAAATTATTATTATTTATTTAATAATTAATTAATTTCAGCCATTGCAATTAATTTACAAGACTTTCCTAATTCAATTTGAATCAAGGTGGTGCAAAAACCTAGTTTCTTTAGGATTTTTTATTAAATCCAAACCACACATCTTGATTATAATTTTTAGAAGACCAATTTACCCTCAATTGTAAATTGAGGTATAAACAGTCTCAAAACTTAATAAAAAAATCAAAAAAATGTTTTCATGCCTAGTCCTTTATTCAAAACATCAAAAATTTACTCCTGGTCCGCAAGAGTATAAACTGTGAACGACAAAATCATATGCATTAGATTAGGTTAAATAAATCTATCAAATTCTGTCAATCTTGTGGGGAATTTGAGGATTTCACATATTTAGGGTTTCATGTAAAAATAATAATAAAATTTTGATAATTAATTTTAAGAGAATATTTTCTAAATTTTACCATATTGTGGGAGATTTAGAAGATATTAAAAAGGAAATAAAATAAATAAAATTAAACAAGATGGTTAATATGGAAAATTTAACTCTAAAAATAATCAATAAATAATAAATAATTAAATACTAAATTTTACCAATTTGTGGGAAATTTACAAAAAAGTAAAAAGAATTAAATCAAAATGGTCTTTAACATATATACTATATATTATTTTTAGTGGCTATGGAAATTACTTAAAAGCCAAATTGAGGATTAATGTGGTGGCTTCTTTTGGCTTTTTTGGTCTTTTCTCATTTTTCGGGTGACTAAAAAGGCCCTCGATGAATTTCCTCCCTTACTTTTCATGCTGCCCTTTTTTGTAATTTACTATTTTTATATTTATGATTAAGTGTGTTTTAATTACATATTAATTGTGTGTGGATATTAGGATTTATCGGTTCAACTCCTCTACCGAAATTCCAAAGGACTGGTGCTATAAATGTATCTTCAATAATGGTTGGTTCATGGGTAAACTATTGACATTCCAGTTCTGTTTTCCTTTCGTCTTCATTTCTATTTGGGTGGGTTTCTTCTTCCCTAACATTTCTCTGAATGTTTCACATGGACTCCGTTCTGTTTCCTAAAATTTCCAAATGGACGTTAATAAGATCCTTCCATTTAATTTAGCAGCGCCTTAGGATGACATAACCTAAAGTGGAGGGCTCTCACTTCTCACCGCAACATTTTGAGGTAAATCTGGATTTACTTAGATTTATATTATAGTTAGGCAATGCTAAGTACAATTACTTTGTGATGCATTGTGTAAATTACATATGTTCCTGCAAATGCTCTCAACTAATTCAATTTTCCTACACAACTATACATGCTCCTTGACTACAAAAAATTAGGCATTCCTTATGTAGAAGCCAAATTCTTTCACCTACCCGAATTCAATAATTCAACAAGAGCAATCAAGGTTAAAAAATGACTGCAGCGTACTATGCTTTTTTGGATGATCAACATACATTTCAAGCAACAATTAATATTAGCTTTATTTTGATGAATTATCTAGAGATGGAGGAGTAGAATATTAATTTTATTTTGATGAATTACCTAGAGATGGAGTAGAATTAAGATAATGCACTTTTAGAATGAAAGAGAGGTCATGTGTTTTGCTTTATATATGCGAATTATTAACTTATAGCCAATGCAATATCTTCTTACTAACCGACTTAAACAACTACAAAAAATATAGCCCTAATAAGAAGATGACTGCAGCGCAAGCGCAGGCCGCCCTGCTTGTAGTAAATTAATTTCAGTCTTGCCAATTTGTGGGAGACTATATAAAAATAATAAATTTTAAGAATAATGAATTGAATAATTAAATTGTAATCAAAGTAATAAATAGAAAAGATCCAAGGGATGTACTAGTGGTAGTTCATTGGAGCTTTGTAATCAATCATTTAATCAATGCAAAATAATTTAAGAAGTATATTAAAATAAGGGTAATAATTTAAATTCCGACGACGGAGCCTCTTCGAGAAATTGAAAATTTCCTGAATACTCTTGAGGATAATTGTCTCAAGTTTTTGTCAACATGTGAGGAAATGGAAGACAATATTAATTGAAGAGGTAAAATGGACAATCATAAATTTAAAGGATTTAAAGTAATAATTAAGGCAAAAATGTTAATTTTTAGTTAAATGGTACTGTCTTTTTGACAGGCGTTGTAGGGGTGCTAATACTTTCCCTACACGTAATCGAACTCCCGAACCCTAAATTTGGTAATGAAGATCAATGTTTAATCATTATTAATGAATTTAATTCCATATTAAGAAGACATTAAAATGGTTAATCAAATTAGGTGGCCAATCACACCTGAATAAAAAAGATTGGTGGCAACTCCTTTCAAATTAGTCTAGCACACAAGTCTCGCGATTTGCACGTTATGACAGTTTGGCGACTCCACTAGGGAGCTTTGAGAGTTAGGCCATGAACAATTAAACATTAACCAAAAGCCTTAATAAAATTACTTGAAATCCTCAAAATTTATTTTGTTTGTTTTGCATTCATGTTGCATTTGCATAAGTGTTGTCGTCCCTGATAGAGGAAGTGGAGTACCTATACTCTCGTGAGGTTTTACCTCCGCAATGGTTAGGGAATCACTACCACTCAAATTGAACCCTTTTCGTTTGTAGCCTGTGATGGGTGAGAAATGGGGGTGCCTTGTAAAAGGAACAATTTGGGAACCTTTAGGATAAACCAAACCATGCATACCGAAAACCTCAAGCCAACCTTAGGTAGAGCCATACCTGGCAGTGGTACCCTTATTAGGAACATGTCATTGTCATTCTTCGTTGTTGTGGTGCTTTATTATGAATTAACTCTATTTGTTTTCACACACTCATGTATTTGCATCAAAAGGTTGCTAAAAAAAATCTTTGGTATTTTTCATGCTATGATAATGGCAAAATGCACGTTTGATGAAAGTTCTTTAAGATTAATGTCATAAGTGAGTTAATTTTAAGAAATTTTCTTCCATGATCATACATTTACTTTCAAAATTCATACATGTTGCATAAACATACATTTAGTGGTACATTCATCTTGGAGCTCAGGGCCACTCCACAGAGAATTGCATAGGGCTGAATTGGTCAAGAATGGTAAGTTTAGCTTCTCAAAAGAGGAATCTTAAAGTTTGGGGCAAGTGACTTTGCAAAACTAAAGAATGGTTGGAGAAGCCATGAGTACTGCAGTATAAATGAGTTTGCACTTGGATTTCTTGTTTTTGTCATTGCAATAAACTTTTTGGGTGTGTGCTGAGTTCTTTTTATGGTTATCAATCTTCCAATGTTCAATTTTTATCATTAGTCATGAAATATAATGCACTGCAAGTTCCCACATTCGTTCATCCATTCGTTATATATATGTATATATTTTCCTTATTGCTTCTTAGATTGATTGATAATGAATACAAAGAAGATTTGCCCTGTAAGGAAATTTGATGAGATGATGAATTTGGATTCTGATGAGAATCTAAACAAAGTCAAAATCGCACTTGGAGACTGTTGATATCTTTATTGGTATTGTCAAAAAAAGTCTGATTTAAACTCGGGCATGGTGGTTCACAGTTGCCCAACAAGTTAGAATGTGAGAAGTTGCAAAAAAAAAAAAAAAAAAAAAGGATTGCAACGGCATGTGCTTGCACAGATTTTCAGGATTTTCAAAATAAAGGGCGTTTTTCAAAAATGATTTTCAAGAAACTGTTTTCAAGAAATAATTTTCAAAAATGAGTTTTCAAAAAGGTTTTGAGTTTTCAATATATTGTCTTTCATCAAAATATACAGATCTGAAATGATAAATGGCCTTCTTTCTTATTCCTTCGCTTGCAGAAAACTATCCATTGTTGTCCCCTTTGAGTCTTATGCAGTTTCTTTTGAATTAACCCTGATCAAGGATCACCCTCCACACTGGGGTAAAGAAAAAGAAGAGATTGTCACAAATTGGGAAAAGATGTCCAAGCAAGTCAATAGGGACGATGTGAATAAAGAAAAAGAAAAAAGAAAAAGAAAAAGAAAAAGAAGAATGTTCTTAAATCTATTTAAAGAAAAAAGAAAGAATGCGAAGTTCAATAAAAAGAAGAAGTTTGGGAACAAAAGAAAGTGTTCAAATGAAAAATGGAGAACGAAATTGAAAGAATTGTCCGTGCAAGCAAGAAAGTGATCCTTGAATCAATCACCTTCAAACATATTTTTGAGCCTTCTAATCCTTTCTTTGGCAACCCTAACCGAAGCTTACGTTACGTGCCTAGTAAAGTCCATCTTTGAGTAGATCTGGATAATATTAGAAGTGAGGAAACTATTTTCAAAAGGAAAAAATAATTTTCAAAAGGGTTTTTGAGAAATTTAGTTTTAAAGAGTTTTTGTCAAATGCAAGTGCTTGGTGAAGCAAAAAAAAAAGCAAAGAGAAAAAAAAAGAGAAAGCAAAGAAAAAAGAAAGAAAAATCAAAAGGAAAAAGGTTCAACCTGAAAACCTGAAAAGGCAGTTTGAATCTACTTGGGCACTTGAGTATGATACCCAGAAAGGCAACTCGAGTCGTGTGTTTGGAAAGCCATAGTCAATGGAATATGTTTGAACATTTCTTAAGGTGAGAAGTTGATCCAGAACCGTCAATTGAGTTGGGAATATCAATGCATGATCAAATTGGAGGAAGATTTGGGAAATATTTCTTAAGGTGGGAAGCTGATCCAGAACCATCAATTGAGTTGGGAATATCAATGCATGACCAAATTGGAGGAGATTTGGGGCATCAATCATCGTCAGAGTATTCATTGTCATGAAGTCTCTTCTTTTTATTTCAGAAATATTTTTTTGTATATAGATTGATCAGTTCACTTGATCTTTCTTTATTATATATATATATATATATACTTTTTCCTTGAATATATATGTATTTCACTATTATTCTTAGGGGACTTGTATTTTGCATTGCATTTCATCACAAATAATAAAGGCTGAACATTTCTGAGATGATCATAAAGGGTGTTCACTGTTCACTCAAAAATAAGTGAAAGGATCAAAATGGATGATGCAAACTTGATTCGATCATGGGGGCACATGGAAAGATGACTGAGGTCTCTGACTTGAACTGATCATGAGGCATGAGGTTAATTGCTAAGTGAATTGTTGAAAAATGATAATTGTTGCCTATTTGGATTGATAAGGGGAGCATGTGCCTAGAAAGCTTGCCACTAAACTAGCCAGTGACCATATTCAAAATTGATTTATGCTGACATGGTCAAAGAAGATAAGGATCATAAAGGGTATCTTAGAACCTTAAGAAACCATGAGTATTAATGTTCATCAGCATGTATGCATTGCATCTCATAATCATAATCATAATCATCAACATTTACATCCATCAAAAGCATTCAATTGTTCTGTTTCAAAATTGTGTCAAAGGCTTCTTTCAAGAACTTCAAAATCTAAGCTTGAGCATGTTGCAAATTTCTCCCCTCGGTTGAGGTTGCTTGTTCTTCAAAACCTCAAAATCCTTTTTCATGACAATTCAGTCTCATCGAAACCTTATTCAAGATTTCTGTTTAGGTGTCTTATCAAATCCTTATTTAAGGTCCCTGTTTAGGTGTTTCATTAAAATCTTGTTCAAGATTCTTGTTTAGGTGTCTTATCAAATCCTTGTTTAAGATCCCTATTTAGGTGTCTTATTAAATCCTTTTTTTAAGGTCCCTGTTTAGCTGTCTCATCAAAACCTTGTTCAAGATTCCTATTTAGGTTTCTCATCAAATGCTTATTTAAGGTCCCTTTTTAAGTGTCACCAAAATCTTGTTTAAAATCCCTGTTTAGGTGTCATCAAAATCTTGTTTAAGATCCCTGTTTAGGTTTCTTATCAAATTCTTATTTAAGGTCCCTATTTAGGTATCTCATCAAAATCTTGTTCAAGATTCCTGTTTAGGTTTCTTATTAAATCCTTATTTAAGGAAACTGTTTAGGTGTCTCATAAAAATCTTGTTCAAGATTCCTGTTTAGGTTTCTTATCAAATCCTTATTTAAGGTACCAGTTTAGGTTTCTTATTCAAAATTCATGTTTAGGTGTTTCAGATGACCCGGTGTAGTCTTCCATAGAAGTTTTCAGAGATCTAAGTTGATCTTAAGATGACCCAGTGCGGTCTTCCATAGAAGTTTTCAGAGATCTAAATTGATCTTAAGATGGCCTAGTGTGGTCTTTCATGGAAGTTTTTAGAGATCTAAGTTGATCTTCAGATAACCCAGTGCGGTCTTTCATAGAAGTTTTCAGAGATCTAAGTTGATCTTCAGATGACCCAATGTGGTCTTCCATAGAGGTTTTCAGAGATTTTTTTTTATCTTAAGATGATCTAGTGCGGTCATTTCAAAAAGTTTTCGAGGATCAGAGTTGATCCTAGATGATCCAGTGCGGTTATTCCAAGAAGTTTTTAATGATCCAGTGTGGTCGTTACAAGCAGTTTTCGATGATCAGAGTTGATCTTCAATTGATCCAGTGCGGTCATTTCAAGAAGTTTACGATGATCAGAGTTGATCTCTAAATTGATCCAGTGCGGTCGTTCCAAGAAAGTTTTCCATGATCAAGGTTGAATTCTTAATAATCTAGTGCGATTAATTAAGAAGTTCAAATTTTGCATTTCAAAATTCAAAATTCAAAATTCAAAATTCAAAACTCAAAACTCAAAACTCAAAACTCAAAGCTCAAACCTCAAAACTCAAAACTCAAAACTCAAAACTCAAAACTCAAAACTCAAAACTCAAAACTCAAAACTCAAAACTCAAAACTCAAAACTCAAAACTCAAAACTCAAAACTCAAAACTCAAAACTCAAAACTCAAAACTCAAAACTCAAAATTCAAAATTCAAAACTCAAAATTCAAAATTCAAAATTCAAAATTCAAAACCTGCATTTCAACATTTCATTCTTCAAAATTCAAAATTTGCATTTTTTTCAAAACTCGAAACTCAAAATTTGCAGGTCATGTTCAAAACTCAAAATCTAGAATCTGCTTTTCTTTTATTCAAAATCTCAAAATCCTAATTGGTGGTTCTGTTCGTCCCGATGGAAGTTCGATGTTCAAAACATTCTTTTGTTGTAGGAGCAGTGTCTACGTCTTTGTGTACTCTTTGCTTATCGAGAAATACAATAGGATGCCTTTATATATTTCTTGATTCCCAGAAAGTTCACAAAGAGGGGCAGCTGTAGACACCGAAATTTAATTTAGGCTAAGTCTAGGTTTGGTTTTGCTTTAAGCCCAGTGATGTGGCCTGGTTAGGTTTGGGTTAAATTTATTGGGTTGTGTTTGGGTTTTAGTAATTATTTATTTGGGCTAGTTAAGTGAGTCAAGTTAACAATTATAGCACATGTTAAATAAGTCTGTGTTGGAAATTTCCTGGTAGTTTCCTCCCATAACTTGCTCCCAAAGAATTTAGGCCTATATAAAGACTCTCTTTTCCCTAACCCTAGAGAGAGACACGTTAGAAATTATTGGCAGCCACACATAAGATCACTCGAATCCTTTCCCAAGCCATTCTAAAAAAACTTTTTGATTTAGG
Source organism: Corchorus olitorius (assembly GCA_001974825.2). Classification (NCBI taxonomy): domain Eukaryota; kingdom Viridiplantae; phylum Streptophyta; class Magnoliopsida; order Malvales; family Malvaceae; genus Corchorus; species Corchorus olitorius. The sequence continues at coordinate 49,043 of AWUE01016674.1, forward strand.
TGGAGAAAATTTACATTGTTTCCATCGAGAACTTTGTTCTTTCGAGAACATCTTTGCCTTGAGATTGATCAGCTTTCATGAGGTTCTAACTATTTTGGGGTACGAAGGAAATTGATTTCGACATATAAGAAAGGAAGCGGTGAAACAAAGTTGTGCAGAAAGTGCCAAACAATTAGGGTAGTGGAGCAAATTCACGTTAATTGGATTCAATTTAGAATATTTGCACGGCTTGGGTAAAATTCTTTTTTTTTTTGGCTACTTATTTCTATTGTTATTTGTTTAGTCTTATAGTCATGATGTTTCGAGTAATTGGCTTATTTGTTTTTAATTTCATATAATTTTTGGGTTATTTGTTTAGTTTTTGGTTCATGTAACTTGTCAGATTGTATGTTGCCATTTAATTGGTTCAAAATTATCTCATGTCTTAAAACTTAATAAAAAAAATCAAAAAAATGTTTTCATGCCTTGTCCTTTATTCAAAACATAAAAATTTTACTCCTGGCCCGCAAGAGTATAAATTGTGAACGGCAAAATCATATGCATTAGATTAGGTTAAATAAATCTATCAAATTCTGCCAATCTTGTGGGGAATTTGAGGATTTCGCATATTTAGGGTTTCATGTAAAAATAATAATAAAATTTTGATAATTAATTTTAAGAGAATATTTTCTAAATCTTTCCATATTGTGGGAGATTTAGAAGATATTAAAAAGGAAATAAAATAAATAAAATTAAACAAGATTGTTAATATGGAAAATTCAACTATAAAAATAATCAATAAATAATAAATAATTAAATACTAAATTTTGCCAATTATGGGAAATTTACAAAAAAATAAAAAAAATTAAATCAAAATGGTCTTTAACATAGTAAATTAATTTCAGTCTTGCCAATTTGTGGGAGACTATATAAAAATAATAAATTTTAAGAATAATAAATTGAATATTGAATTGTAATCAAAGTAATAAATAAAAAAGATCCAAGAGATGTACAAGTGGTAGTTCATTGGAGCTTTGTAATCAATCATTTAATCAATGTAAAATAATTTAAGAAGTATATCAAAATAAGTGTAATAATTTAAATTCCGACGACGGAGCCTCTTCGATAAATTTAAAATTTCTTGAATACTCTTGAGGATAATTGTCTCAAGTTTTTGTCAAAATGTGAGGAAAAGGAAGACAATATTAATTGAAGAGGTAAAATGGACAATCATGAATTTAAAGGATTTAAAGTAATAATTAAGGCTAAAAGGTTAATGTTTAGTTAAATGGTACTGTCTTTTTGACAGGCGTTGTAGGGGTGCTAATACCTTCCCTACACGTAATCGAACTCCTGAACCCTAAATTTGGTAATGAAGATTAATGTTTAATCATTATTAATGAAGTTAATTCCATATTAAGAAGACATTATAATGGTTAATCAAATTTTGTGGTCAATCACACCTGAATAAAAAAGATTGGTGGCGACTCCTTTCAAATGAGTCTAGCGCACAAGTCTCGCGATTTGCACGTTCTGACAATTGTATATTATAATATACATATAATAATATATGGGGTTAGACTTTAAGCACGTGGCATGGTTCATAGTTCATCCCATACTGAGATGTGCATGCAAGATGGCTTGGAGGCTCCGACATAGGTGGAAGTAGAAAATTTTCTTTGAGGGGGCCGACCGGTGTATATATATAAATTATATTTTAATTAGTCAACATCTAATTGTATATATTTATATATGAATTAATGTTATGTTAAAGGTAATATATGAGAATACATAATGATATACAATGTAAATAGATAAATTTGATGCCATGAGTTGTATCGTCAACAACTTAATGAGTAATACAATATTATAAATAAAGTTATAAGAAAATAATATAAAAAAAGGGTAATTATTTGATACACCGGTGGTGTAAATTTTGGACTCCACAAGCGGGTTGTGGAGTTGACACATGTCCATTTTTTGAATAAATTAAGTTTTAAATATTTCAATCTAATCCCTAGAGGACACATGTCACCCTTCAGGACCCGCTTGTGTAGTCTGCTAAACTCCACCGCCGGTGTATTGTATAATTTGCCATAAAAAAATCAATCTTTAAGAGTTATTATTTGATACATAGTCAGTGTAGTTTTTTTACTCCACAAGCGGATCCAAAGGTTGACATATGTCTCATTTCAGAATTAATAAGATTTTTAATATTTCAATCTAGTGTTTAAGGGACACATGTTGCCCTTTTAGACCCGTATGTGCAGTCTGCTAAACTCCACTGACGGTATTATTAAGGGTCAAAATCGGGAAAGGCGCAAGCCCACATTCTCCACACTAAACACACTCAAGGTTGGGCCAATTTATTTTTTACTCACACACACACTTTTTCTTGGTCCAACAAACACATACATGTTGGGTACATGCCCACAAATACCTCAAACTCATCACACGCACACATATGGCACATCTCTTCTACCCAACCGATCGAGAGTCCCAAAATATCACATCACACACATGGGTACTCTCTCAACACATAAAAGTCCCAAACACATGGGTACTCTCTCAACACACAAAATGGTCCCAAACACATGGACCATCTCTCTCACACGAAATGGGCAAAAAGCCACATATGGCCCAGCAGGGCCTTGCCAGTGCCATACCTCTCATGAAGGCTCAATGCACACAAAGGCCCAAGCTTTTCCACGGTGTCATTTGCCCAAAGAAGTGAGGACAAAAGGCACAAACGACATGCAGGTTAAAAGAAACTTTATCCCTCCACCGCATCGAGCCAAACAAAGTTTCCCACCGCATGAAAGATGACCAGAGATTTCCTATTTAATTTGAATCCTAACATATTTATCTTTTTGCGGCAAGGATTAGTACTAACTTATTCTCACTTGCAGACTTAATCGTGGACCAAGCCCACGTCATGAAAAGCATTGGAAGTGTGGCTTGGAGGCATTAGGAGAAGGAATCTACTCAGAACCCATTTTTGTGATGGGCAGTCGTGCCTAGAAGTTGTTCCTAATTGCAAAAATGGAAAACGAGCAGCACAAAGTGGAATCAAAACAGACTGGTTGACTTTAGGAAGAAATCCAACACACCCTGCTGAGGAAAACGACTTTCCGACAACAACACTTGCTCGCCCAAAGTAGGATCAATTCAAAAGTATGGAAAGCACAATTGTTAGCACACTCGAATTGGAAGGTTCTCTGCCATAGAACAAAAGGCTAATCACTGAATCAGTAAACAGCAAGGCCAGATGTACCGTCGGGCAAAGACTCTTACCGGAAAAAAGGGTGGCTATAAATGGTGGGTTCCAGCTTAGAATCAAGGGACTCCATAAGTTACACCTCAAGGGAACACCATCTCTTCCAAACAACTTTTCAACAACAAGGATTCAACCAAGAAACATTCTTGTTGGTTCAAATCAGCGTTTTCTTCCCTTTGTACAAAGTCTGTATTTTGATTCCATTTTCTCACATGCATTCCTTCTTCTTTCTTCCAATAACCACCTTTCATTTGTTTTCTCACAAATTCTGAAATTAAAGAAAAGTTCTTGATCTATTTTCACCTATTTTGAGTTGTTTGAGTGATTCACCATCTTTTGCATTCTCTTCTGTTCATTGCTGTTAAGAGTTACTTTCACCCCACCACAGCAGCCATTTTCCTTGTAGTGAAAACCCACTTCTTCTTTTGGAGAAGTTAGGGCCGAATAGGATTCATCCCTTAAGCCGAACCAAGCCTATATTTCGCATAAAAAGGCTCCCACAAGTGTATTAAATAATTTTCTAATCCTTAAATAGATTGAAAAAAATTTGAATCATTTATATACAAGACGACAGCTAACGTATAAGTTTGATCAATGTGCCAAATTTTTTTAAAAAAAAAAACTATATTATGAGGGAAAATTTAAGATAAAATTAGAAAATAAAAATTATGGGGACCAAAACATGATTTCACCTTTTATTTTGTTGAAAAATATGCTTTAACAAAAAACAAGCTTTCATGATGCGGTGGGAGCCATGGTCCCTGTTGCCCCTTTTCGTGCCCTTGGGTTCAGGCTAGGAGGCACTTGGGAGTCCCCTCTCAATATTTTCTTATTATCTACCACACATTATTACAATAAACTATTAGTGATATACGTATTTAAAAAAAAAAATCATACTAAGCTGCAGCATCATGAAGTGCGAGCAGAAAATGTCCATGCATCATACGCGGTAGCAAGCTGTGCTACGTAAGTTGTAGCTACAAGTTAGACTTGCGTCAACCACATATGCAAGTTTCATTGTCTTACCCCTCTATATTAAAATAAATGAATAAAAAAATCAAATTAAAAAAAATCCAAAAGAGAAAAATATAAAACATTATTATTTTATTTCTTTGAAGAAAATATATATCTTCATTATTTGATAAAAAGAAAAAAAATAGAAAACTATTTTTTCCTTTAAAAATCAAAACAAAATCCTAAAAGAAAAAAAGCAAAAAAAAAAAATCTGCATAAAAGCAAAACAACAAAATCATAAAAAGACAAAAAAGAAAAAAAGATATGCCATGCGCATCATATACGCAGGACAAATCTTGCGCATATGCACAGGACCAGTCCGACATATAAGCGCCGGACTCTGGTTTTGCGCATGTGCGCGGGACTAAGTGTGCGCAGGACCAATCCCGCATTTATGCGTTTGTAGTCCGACGTTAAAAAACAAAAAGTTCAAGTGTCTTGGACATATGCACGGTGAAAGTGCTGGTTGGACTTCCGTCTCGCATATACGTGCAGAGACTCCTAGTACTTCGTATATACGTGGTCCCACGTATATGCGCAACACTCCAATCTGGCGTATATGTTCTGGGACTCCAATCTCCGCTTATATGCATGAGACTCCTGTCCCGTGTACATGTGCAGGGATTCCAGTCCAAGCGTATGAGTCCAGTCCAGGGGCATATGCATGGGACTTCGGTCTATGGCTCTATGCGTATGACTCTAGTCCAGGTGCGTACGCGGGACTTCAGTCCAAGTGTGTACAAAGGCTCCAATCCAGACGTATTACTCCAGTCCAGACATATAATTGGCCGTATAACTTTAGTCTACAAGCATACGGGACTCCAGTCCTGCGTAGGTTGCACTGTGTTAGTAAGCCCACACACAACTTAGAAAAGAAAAATGAAAATAAAAATTAATCACTTTGTAAAAGAATTCTTATATGGTTTTCCCTTTTGAGTGTAGTGCACCTCTCTCTCCAGAAAGTGGAGTGTGCCTCTTCTCAGTGTAGTGCACGAATTCTCTTCTCAGAAGTAGAGTGTGCATCCTCCCTCTAGAGTATAATCTCATGCAAACAAATCTCTGTATAGGCGCGGTATAGCCAAGTCCCCGCGCCTCACGCAAGACAAGTAAGTCTCCGCTCAGGCAAATGACAAGCAAGTCTCCGCGTAGATGCAAGGCAGCAAGATCCACACTTAATAAACAAGAATTTAAGTGTAAGAAAAAAAACTAATAAAATATACGAGTACCACAGGGTGAGCCTACCACTAGATAGTAATATATGCATAAGAATTTTTTACATCAAGAATTCTCATGCATGAGGTAAAATGTATTTGGTCATCTATTTAATATATGAAATTAATCTTATTTCATTGCATATCATAATATACATAATAATATATATGAAGTTAAACTTTGAGCACATGAAAGAGTTCATAGTCAATCCCACATTGGGATGCACATGAGAGAAGGGTTGGACTGTTGGAGGCTCAGGCTAGGAGGCAATTGGGAGTCCCCTCTCAATCTTTTCCTAAGGAGAGTGACGTGAACCCAATTCCCCACACCATAAAGTCATTTCAACCAAATACGCCAGTCATCTCACACTTTCCCACATTATGCTAACCACGTTATCAGACAAGAACGTCTACCATATGATATAAATAGTCCCCTTGGACAACGATTAAGGGTTTAATCACTCTCTCGCTTGAAACACACATACACCACACTCTCTCATTCTTATTCATAAATCTTTGACAACCATAAACCACCGTATCATACACCTGCTGTCAACACACTCAGGAATCGCTTTGGCCTTCCTCTACACTGCCTCCTACACATCCTTACTTATTTTGTGACGTCTCCTCACTCCACATCAAGAATCATTATTTCCACCACCTTCAAAAATCTTACCATAATATGTGCATCATGCTTTTTGAAACCGAATTGGATCGGTCGATTTGACCGGTCGGATCACGTACCGGTAGGCATTCTGGGTCTTTGAAGGTACTAACCCGCGGTTCCTATGAACCGTCATTAAATCGGTTTAATCGGTAAGACCGGAACCACTAAAATCGATACAAATCCGGTTTTTCAATTATTTATATATTTCTGAACTGAAAAAAAAAACAAATAAAAAAAATATCAAATCCCTAACGTTTCCTAATTCTCTCTCTTTTTCGAGCCACCAACCCACCGTCACTGCTTTGTTGTCACCGCCTCTCTGGACCGATTGCCGCCTTTGGCTCTTGCCGCTCTTGCTTAGTGCTTCCTTTCTCGGCTCATAGATCGGATTCAGATTATATTTTGATTGGAAGTTACCTCCTTTGAAAAATTGTTTCTTTTTTCATAGACTACAAAGCACTATTGCTTGCAAGTATTGAAGGATTACTGTTATCATGGCTTTATAGATTAGTGAAGAAAATTTGACTCATCTACATGTACAATTACTGTAGAGTTTTGGAATAAGGCTTATGCCGTTCGTACGTTGACCCGTCTGGACGGCTCAACCGGGCACCTGGAATCCTTGTCGGTTCTATAAACAGTTCGATTATCAAAACCTTAATATGCATACCAAAATTATATATAGGACTTCTCTTATCCTAAATGCTACTAGGAGGCTTATACTACAATTAATCATTATAAAACTTTACCACAATACATATTTGAACATCCAAATCCTTTAAAATTTATGGAAAAACTTTTGTAGTTAAATTTGTGACTAAATTCAATGGTTAGTATAAGTTTGCATAGTATTTAGTGGTTCGATCCATAATTATATTGATGCGATGAGAGTTGTTATATATTACATCTAATTAATAATATTATTATCTACTACAAGAAAATTAACTCCAAAGATGTTAAATTCATTAAATGGCTCTGATTATGAACAATTGTTGAATTGTTGAAGCCATCGTCATAATCAAACCTCTTTAAAATAAAAAAAAAATTCAAAGAACTAAATAATAATCAAAGTTATATTGCAAAAAAAAATAATAATAATCAATGTTAGTTACAAGTATCATTAAATGGCTCTAATTATGAACAATTGTTAAAGAGTTAAGCCACTATCATATATGATCAAAGCTATTTAAAAAATAAAATCAAATCAAATAATCAAAGTTAGTCACATGTATGACAAATTATTACATTGACCAATTCACCATGTTATCCATGGTATGACTGACAAATAAAATTGTGACAATTCGAATTTAAATCTATAATTACTAAAATTCTAATAAATATCGATGTCCTAAATTTCAAAACTTACACGATAAATCTCATCTAGTGAAACTTGAGATTAATCCATTGTTAAATTTATATCTAAATCTTAGAAATAATTTTGAATTGAACAGTGAATACTGAATAATGTGATGAAATGAAACTATTTCATCTAATAATTTTTCCACGTGTATAGTTAGACGTTAGTAGCTAGCATTTAAGAAAAAGAAAAACATTACATAGAAAAAACATGCATTAATTGTTAGATGACTTTTTGGCTGGTGAGTTGCTTATTCATTTAGAGTGATATCCTATAAACTCGAGTCTGTGGGAGTTACCACAGACTCGAGGCTAAATCACACATATAATCATATATTTAAGTGAAATTTTAGTTTATCTATGTAGTATTGTAAATGAATTTTAGTTTGGAATATGAAATTTTTTAAAATTTTGTATTTATTGAGGTAAAAGTTCAACATAAAGTTTTCGTATCAAATAAATTTTTCTTTTGTTCAATTAAGGACGTTAATAATTAAGATACGATTTTAATATGAAGTTTAGTCTCAAATTAATATTTTATTTATTATGGGTAGATATGGACTTCTAAACATTGATTATGGTAGAGTTTTAGAATGAATATGTGATTGTGTGTGTGATTTAGCCTCGAGTCCATGGTAACTCCCACAGACTCGAGTCTATAGGATCATCACTCATTAATTTATACAGTAAACATTTTTTTTTACCTTTTTTCGGTCAACTTTCTGATTGTTAAAGAATATAGTAAGGGTTTTTTATATAGTTTCGTCAGTGAAATTTAGCAGACTGCACAAACAGGTCTTAAAGGGTGACATGTGTCCCCTAGAGACTAGATTGAAATATTTAAAATTTAATTAATTCAGAAAATGGACATGTGTCAATTCCATAACCCGCTTGTGGAGTCCAAAATTTACACCTCAAATAATTACCCATCGCTTTGCTTAAACTCTATATATATAGCCACCCAAACATGAATGGGGTCATCTTCAAATAAAAGGGTTTTGAGAAATAAAGGGAGAATATGGGAGAAGTCATACTGTATGGGATGTTGGCAAGTCCTTATAGCAGGAGAGTGGAATTGGCTCTCAAGCTTAAAGCCATACCCTTTGAGTATGTGGAAGAAGATTTAAGAAACAAAAACCCGAACCTCCTCCATTTCAATCCTGTTTACAATATTCCTCTTCTTGTTCATAATCAGAAGCCTATTGCCCAATCACTTGTCATCCTCGAATATATTGATGAAACCTGGAAGAATAATGGCCCTCGTCTCTTGCCCAAGGATCCATATAAAAGAGCCAAAGTTCGCTTCTGGGCCAACTATATACACCAGCAAGTTAGTAAATATAATCTCTTCTTCTTCTTGTTCTTCTTTTCTTTTCTTTCTTTTTTTTTTTTTGGCTTAGAATGAAATGAACCAGTTTTTTTTTTCCCTTCCCACCCGGTATCTAGAGCTTTTACTATGGATTCGACCTGTGTCGCGCTCCTAGGTTTGGTGGGTGAGTCTACCAACAGGGGTGACTGAGTACGCAAGGTTTCGAACATGAGACCTGTTTAAGCTGGAACAAGCCGCTCATCGATCCAATCCCGCGTTGGTAAATGAACCGGTTTGTAATTGTAGGAGACTAATGCTTATATTCTTGTAAATGCAGTTGATGGACATAATGTTAACAATGGTGAAGACAGATGGAGAAAGGCAAGAGAAAGCCGTCAAGGAAATGTTAGAGAAATTGCCAGTGCTAGAAGAGGGAATGAAAGAGTTGTTCCCAGATGGTAATCCCTGCATCAATGATGACAATATGGGGCTCCTTGATATTGTGCTTTATTCTCTATTTGGCTCCAACAAAGTTAAAGCTGAAGAGGTTATTGGCATTAATGATATAAAGATTGTTGATCCAAAAAGGACTCCATTAATTTTCTCATGGCTAGAAGCAGTAAACGAGGTGCCTTTGGTAATACAATCGAATCCTCCTGTTGATGAGATGGTTGCACTTCTTAAATTTGTTAGAGAGACTGCCCTCAAGTCTTCTTCTGCTAATTAGATAATTAAATATTCTAGTTTTATTTGGCTTTAAGACCCTTAATTTGCCTCGAATAAAGATTAATATATAAGGCCATGTATATCATCATCCTTTGTGATAATTATTAGTTTGTTTGAATAAAGGACTTGTGTCAAGATTTTTTAATTTGTATCTTTTCTATATATTCAAGTTTTACTCCTTTTGTTGGTCGTCTAATTATGATGTAGAATAGCCATTTTCACATGATAAACGAACATAAAATGGCTATAAGCCGGTGTAGTTCTTGACAATTTTCTTGCATTTTTCTGCTATATATACACCGTTGGGGATGATTACTTATGCCGAAAGAAATAGTTTTAAATAATGAATAGAAAATGAAAAAACAGAAGAAAAGGGTTTTTGCTGCTATTGCAAAAATCAAAGGAATATCAGGTTCAATGGTGCATTATGAGTGTGTTGCTAATAAAACTAATATTAATATATGCACAATTATTGTCAAGTCCAAGCGCATGCCTTGTTGGATATGAGTGGAAGTTGCATAAATTAAAGATTAACATATATAATTAAATTTCCATGCATTGCACATTTGTGGTTAAACTAGACAATAGTTAGTTTCTGTAATGTTGTTATATCAAGTCCAAGCATGCTGCGTTGTTCTATATGAATGGATTTTGTTCAATAATACAATGGATTAGTATTTTCTTTCATCTTTTACAAAGAAGAAAAAGACAGGTTAAAGAAACAAGAATATAGCAGACACACATGCAACATATTCTCCTATATAAAGACAGAGTGAGTTTATATACTTTGGCAATTGAAAATAAAACCATATATATAGCCATTGGTAATTGAAGTGATAGACTAAGCAGGAAGTAAAATACTTTTCAGTGAAAGATTTCTTAAACACCAAGCTTTGCAGAAATTTGTTCTGATATCCATGGCTAGAAACCCACATGTATTGGTTATTCCCCTCGCTGCACAAGGCCATGTAGCACCTCTCATGAAGTTAGCTGTCCAAATTGCTGCTCATGGAGTCAAAGTTACATTTGTTAATTCAGAGAATGCACATGAAAGAATTATGGCTTCAAATTCAACACCAGCAGAAATCAAAGAGCAAATTAGCTTGATAAGTCTAGTAACAATTCCTGATGGATTAGGATCAGGTGCTGGTCAAAGGACTGGTCTTGCTGTCGCAAAGCAGGCACGGAAAGGTATGCCAGATTCGTTGAAGGACTTGATTGAGAAAATCAACCACTTTAACTTCAGTGAGCAGATCACTTGTGTTGTAGCTGATACAATGGCTGTGTGGGCACTACAAGTTGCCAAGGAGATGGGAATCAACAGAATTGCAGTTCAAGTCGCTGGACCGGCAACTTTAGCCCTCTCGCTGAATGTTCCTCAACTTATTGAGGCAGGAATTCTAGATAATGATGGTAAGACTCCGTAACATGTAACAATAATAATATAGTATATGTATTACATGAAATAATTTTGTTGGTGGATTTAAGTATTTTGCATACCTGATTTTTCTTAATTATTTAATTACTATATAGTTTTGCAAAGTGTCACCTAAGAAAAATACAAGGAAAATGTCATTTCACTAAAATTACTAACTTGAACTTTGCAGGAAATCTTCTGAAAGGAGACTCAATCTCATTATCAAAAGAAATCCCTGCCTGGAGCAGCTCAGATCTTCCATGGAACAGCAGTGATCCAGAAAAGCAGAAAGCTATATTTGAACTTTGTTGTACTGTTCTTAAAATTGACAGATTAACCAACTTGATTCTTTCCAATACATTTCATGAACTAGATTCATCAGCCTTGAAAATGGTTCCTAATATCTTACCGATAGGTCCATTACATGCCGAAAACCATACAGGAACTTTTGCTGGCAAGTTTTGGCCTGAGGACTCAACTTGCTTAAGCTGGCTTGATAAACAAACTGTGGGTTCCGTAATTTATGTTGCATTTGGTAGCACAGGAATGTTTTCTCCTCACCAAGTAGATGAACTGGCACTTGGTCTTCAACTAACTGGCCTTCCATTTTTATGGGTTGTCAGACACAACTTTTCAAATGGTTCAGTTACTAAATTCCCAGAAGGATTCATTGAAAGAGTAGCTGACCACGGAAAAGTTGTTGAATGGGCGCCGCAGGAAAAAGTTTTAGCTCATCCTTCTGTTGCTTGTTTTGTAAGCCACTGCGGATGGAATTCCACCATGGAGGGCTTGATCAAGGGGGTACCCTTCCTATGTTGGCCTTACTTCACAGATCAATTACATAATAAGAAATATATTTGTGAGGTTTGGAAGAATGGTTTAGGGTTAGACCGAGACAAAACTGGAATCATAACAAGGTATGAAATAAGTACCAAGGTAAAAGCACTGCTCTCTTTTGATGTTATAAGAGCAAATGCCCTGAAGCTAAAGGAACTTGCCATGAAGAGTGTCAATGAAGGCGGGTCCTCTTTCAGGAATTTTAAGAGCTTTATTGAACTGATAGAGAGTGTCTAGACCAGACTAATCTCTAATAAACATAATTCACTTAAGTTGTTACAGAGAAATAGATAAATCCACGAAAATCGTCTGGTGCTGCTGATGGACTTCCTCTTCATTAATGTAGTTGTCAAGTTTGTTTCAAGAACTGGAAATGCAAAATATTGTATACACACCATGTTCCTGCTATATGTCAATTTTCTCTTGCACTCCAATGGCCGAAAGTTAAGGCTCTAGTTTTACTGTCATCCTATGGCAATAATTTGGCCTTTCTTTCAGGGATTGCTTCTGTCATAATATGCATGATTCAGCTTCATTTTTAAGACTCAAGTAATTGTAAATGAAATTGATATTGATACGTGGAACAAGATCTGAGACTGTGCTATTTGTTAAAAGCTCTCTTATATGGAATCAACCTGCAGAAGAAGGTAAAGGAATTGTAATTAGAAATGCTAAGCTATCCAACTGAAATCAAAGATCATCTTTGTTAATTGGCAGAAAGTAATTAGGAATGCTAAGTTGCAATGGGGATGATTACTCAATCCAAAGAAAAAAAGAAAAAAGTTGTGACAGGTAGTGCTTATATATTGCCTTTGAAACATTGTTTTCTTCATTTGAAAATGGCTAAATGATTCCATTGACAAAAGTTAAAAGGTTTTCTAGTTGGATAGCTTAGCTAATAGACGCTTTTAAGTTTTACCTTCTCTTAACTTGCTTGGAAGGAGAACGTTTGAAAGTTATAATGGTGAAAAATTGTATGTACATTACTGTGCAACTCTATTTTATGAGATCATTCCCAGAAATAGATCCCTATATATGAAATGCTTGTTCATTTCTTCTGTATCTTATTCCTCTATCTCAGAGGCACTAAGATTAGGTGGATTCTAATTTAGTACATAAAAGCAGGCCTCAAGGCAGAACCATACAAATACAAAAGACATGGTGACTCAGGCCAAACTGTCATAGTCCATATAATAACTCTACTTTTAATTTAAAGAATGTGCTAAAAATTTTAACCTTTTCTCCTTAATATATACCGAATCGAACTTCATCATTATTCAATGGCAACTTATTTGTCAAACAGCTAAAAGGAGGAAGAAGGAAAGGGTCATCTTTAATTTGGAATCTAAGTGAGGCAAAATAAATTGATCATATATATTACAAGTGCCGTCTTCTGACGGAGAACAATCTTTAGCTTCAAGTGAAACTTCTATCCTCAGTATGTTCAACTAAAGTCCTCAGTCCGAACCAAGGAAAGAATTAAATTTAGTTTGAAGTATTGTTGACGTTACAATGGAATTGTTGATACTCAAATTGGATTGCTCTGAATAAGGACACCACTTGTGGGATTCTGATCCTAGGTATGTTAGCTTGCAAGACAAAGGACACCTGAGTGTCAGGAGGATACCCTGCGTTAGCACTCCGATGCTTAAGTCAGATTCCCTTTGAGGTAAGGAATATTAGGGTTCAGTGTTATAAAGTAAAGGGGATCAGAAATCATACCTCCAAATGGGGTAATCCTAGGGTATTTATAGGATGTGAAAGGCGGTTACCTTCACACGTGGGAGCGGTCGGGTCATTTAGACCCGCGCGTTGACCCGCTTAGGGTCCGAAGCGTGTGGCATTGGAGTGCGTGAGGCCTGTTGAATGGGCTTTGGCCTTGGTGGGCTTCGTAGGGTCGTCCGGCCCATATTGGCTCTTGGGGCTTTATGGCTATGCCCTTTGAGTTTGCTTTCTTAGGGCCTCTAGTTAGGCAATTGGGATATACTCAACAATTGCCCCCTAGACGTGAGGGTGGTTATACAGTGACCGGACGAGCGACTCCCTTCTATACCAACCTTGGGTGGGTGGGTGGGGTCCTCTTTCCTTTTGTTTGTTTCAATATTCTGCAGTCGTGCGACTGTTTTTTTTTTTTTTTTCGACATATACAGGAGGGGATGCCTCCTGGGTCGTACGGTA